>JBBYHK010258264.1:0-28986 GCA_038382065.1 Adansonia grandidieri | reverse complement strand
CTTGTAGTATACTTCTACCATTTGAAAAGAGTTAGAAGTGAAAGAAACAAATTGAAGTTAAATTTATTTTATTATGGGACAATATTAAAATTCATAACTTTATATCAATTTCATTCTATTTTATAATTATATTTTTAATTTTTATCCAAAAATACAAAAAACTATGGCAAAATTTTGTTATTTATATTATTAATATATTTCGTGAAATATTCAAAGTTTGTTATTTATTATACAAAATTAATCAAATTAAAAGCATAGTAATAAAATTTAATAAAATTAAAATTTATTGATAAAATTCAATATCAAATCATAATACAAAACAAATTCAACGATGATTAAATTGAAAAAGAAAATAAACCACAAATTACCAATTAAAATGGTGACAAAAAAGGGATCCAAAGAATAAAGTCAGCCAAGGATAAAGTGGCCACGATTATTATGAACGTGATTCATAAGATCCCCTTTTACGAAGTAACAAAATTAACAACAACCTCTCTCTCTCTCTCTATATATATATATATATATATATATGTATGTATGTATAAAATTCTCCATATCTATTTCCATAGCCAAGTAGCCATCTTCCTCCTTCAGCGGTCCAACCTCGAGTGGAAGACGAACCCAAAGGCCCCAACATTTAAAACGAAAACCGCCAACCCAATAACAATTTTCCACGGAGCATTCTTGGATCTATCATCTATTTTCTCTTACGAATAAGTAGTATATTGTTATCATATTTATATTATTTTTATGATATAATTATATTTAAAATATTATATATTTATAAAAATTTTAATATAATTATATATATATCATATTATATTACATTGTATTGTATTATATTTTATTTTATATCTTAATTTTTCATAACCATATTTTGTTGAAAATTATGAGATCTTACCGACCAACTTTGGTATTGTCGTCCTAACGCAAATGGGCTTTTGTAATAAAATGGATCGAGGGGTAACTTCTCAGTAATGAAAATCACATGTATCAAAAAGGAGTGGGGGCCAACAGTCAAAACTTTCAACCACAAGGGGGGGCTAGGGTTGCTTCACAAAACTATTAAAAAGCCTTTCCCATCTGCCTAACCTTTTCACAAGATTTCATCCTTCCTTTTACTCTAAAAAAATTCTCTTTCCCTTCTTTTTTGTATGTTTTCAATCATTATTTTTCCCAGAAATCAGTAATTAAACACATTGCTTTGAACTTTTAAAGTTTAAACTAAGTTTTCAGCTCAAATTTCAGTGAAGTTAACTGAAACTTTTTCCATATGTATAACTGCTCTCGACAGGAAAGAAAAAAAAAAGGGTGATAGGAGGAGATGGCCCCAAGGTCAGGCAGAGGCAAGTCATCAAATAAAGCAAAAGCAGAAAAGAAGAAGAAGAAAGAGGAGAAAGGTAAGCTACTTTTATTCTTAGTTCATTATAAAGAAGAAAATAAGAATCTCATGTTTTTGAATTCAGATAAACCTTTTTTTTTGTTTCTTTTAATTTCATATTTTTGCTTTTTTTTTTTCCCAGTTGTTCCTACTGTTCTTGACATCACTGTCATTACTCCATCTGAATCACAAGTTGTACTCAAGGTGCTTGGCCTTTCCAGTTTCCATTAATTGTATTTCATTTTTTTTCCCCTCTACTGCAACCTAATGCTCGCATTTTAATTGAAAGAATTGAAATTTAATCAATTAGCTTAAATTACCAAAACAAAAATGGAAATTTTTGCTGAAGGGTATCTCCACTGACAAGATAGTTGATGTAAGAAGGCTGTTGGCTTCTCATGTGGACACATGCCACTTTACAAACTATTCTTTAGCTCATGAGGTAAGCAAAGCAACTCCTCAAGCTTTTTCTTTCTTTCTTTCTTTTTTTTCATATAAAAGCTGCAACATATATATTTTCCAATAATTTTGTAACCCTTTTTTTTATTTATACATTAAAACATGGTTAGGTCAAAGGGAAGAGATTGAACGACAAAGTAGAAGTGGTTAATTTGAAACCATGTTTGCTCAAAATGGTTGAAGGTAAGTTAAGCCCTCCATTAAAAAACTCTTGTTTACTAGAAGCTTACTGCTCTGGATTCTATCCTGATGCTTTCTTTTAGCTTTAGGTAAGTGTTAATATTTTAGTCTCTATTCGTTTTATTCTTTGCTTGTCAACGCAACTTGACATACTAAATTAATAAATCATTTCACATTACATAACATTACATTACAGTCCTATAAAAGAAAGGTTAGCTAAAGGACACCTGGAATGAATAATGCCTTTTTTTCTTGGTTGTTGCAAAACGTCAACCAGCAACATTAAGGTGATATGTAAATAAATTTTTTTAAAAATTTTATAAAAATAATATATTAAATATAATAAATTTTTTAAAATAATAAAAAATAATCTTTAATTGGTATCTAATCATTGATTAAACAAATATTTTTTTTCTCAATTCAAATAAATCAAAATTAATCAAAGAGAAGGGTTTTTTTTTTTTTTTTAACTTAGTATCTTTGAGTTAATTATTAGCAGAAAAAGGCAATGTATATTTTCCATTTTGGGGAAATGGGGATGGGAGAAACGTGAATACTGAATGAAAAGCAGGAAAATCAGGATGCGGGACACACTGACAAATAAGTCATAAATGTAACAATGACTGAGGAACTCGTCGTTTTTCTTACCTTGCAACAACCCCTAAAGATACCTTTTAACTTTATAGTTAATGAAGATTTTTATAGAACAGCTCTAAAATCAAAACAAATACTATTCTAATAATAATAATAATAATAAAATGCTTCAAAAATTAAAATAAAATTATTTGCAACTTGAATTAGAAAAATATAATTATAAAATCTTTGAAAGAGCGTTGAGCCAAAATTGTCTACAAAAATAAATAATTTTTCTTATTCTAATTTATAGCTATTTTATATTTATGAAAAACAAAATATAATTATTTATATATTTATTTATAATTTTATTTTAATTATTTTATTCCTTAAAGTTTAGAAGCAAATCTTACCTATCCTACCACTTTCAATTAATTAAAATAGGTTCACTGACAACGACGTTGCCTTTGTTTCTGCAAAGTATGGTTTATTTATTTATTTATTTATTTATTAACTATTATTATTATTATTATTTTTATTTTTATTTTGGTTCGTATGGAAAAAAGATTTTTAAAATCGAACTTAACTTACGTGTTTCATTAAGAGACTCGGTGTATTATTATTATTATAGTAGAATAAGACACGTTTTGCACGACAAAACATATCGTTAGTCACATTGCCCAATAATTGTTTTATAACTACGTTTATGCCCTTTGATGCAGAGGACTACACCGACGAAGCTCAGGTGGTGGCTCACGTGCGGAGACTCCTAGACATCGTAGCATGCACCACCAGGTTCTCGAAGCACAAACGAGTCCGATCACAATCATCATCTGCGTCGTCTGATTCAAAATCCAAAAAGGTGAACAGCAGGCCCCACCAACCCAACGACAATGCTCTTCCTGCGCCTTCTGATGGAGGAGGAGAACGATCAACAACGTCCAAAACGACGTCGATTATGGGGAGCATGGACATGGTTGCCATTCATCCTACTCCGAAGTTATCGGAGTTTTACGATTTCTTTTCATTCTCTCACCTCTCTTCTCCCATTCTCAGTAAGTTCAAATTTAAAGTTTAAAGGTTTTTTTTTTTTTAATATCTTTTTAAATACATATTGCTGTTTGGGAGATGGAAAGTAAATTTAATTTTTTAAATAGGAAAAGAATTTCAGTGCATTGTTCATTGTTACTTGTTAGACTTAATTGAGTTGAACTTTGAAACTTAATTTTGTAAGCAACTGAGAAGATGTAACGTTTCTTTTGTATGCTTTCTTTTCCCTTTTTTTTTTTTTTTTCAAATTTCCTTTTGTTAGATTGTTATTTACTAATTTTGGGATTTGCAGATTTGAGGAGATGTGAGCCCAAGGATGTAGAAGACAGGCGTGATGGCGATTATTTTGTAATGCAGGTGTAGTCTCATTGCACATGTTAATAAATCTTCTTAATGGTTATTTGCCTTTGCTCTTACGTCATAAGCCTCGATATAAAAAATGAATTGTTGATGCAATTTGTCTACCAAATATTGTTTGAAGCGTTACTTAACGTCTTCATGATCATTGTGATACTGCCATTACACTCTATGTAAGTATTTTGACCTCTTAAGCCATTGATAGAATGATAGATGCTCTAGAGAGTTGAATGATGGTACTTTAATTTATTGTTCTTGTTGTATATTAACCGGCTTTACGTTTCCATATGCTGTTGTTTTCCTTTTGCTAATTTCATGTTTCTCCTGCTACTGTTTTTACTGATATGGAATATGTAACGTATGCAGATAAAAATCTGCAATGGGAAGGTAATACAGTTGGTTGCATCAGTAAAAGGGTTTTATACCGTGGGAAAGCACTTTTTCCAGAGCCACTCTTTGTTATATCTTTTGCAAAATCTAAGCCAAGCCTTTGCCAATGTGAGTACTGTTAATCTTTAATTACTAAGCTTCCATGAACATGGCACATATGTTGATTGAACCAGGTGCCAGATTAGATAAGGCTGAAAAAATTCTGCTTGCTTTATACTGATTGCCGCATTTTAATTTAATCTTCTTACGCAGCTTTTACTTCAACATTTTATCTAAGATGTTCTGAAGTTTTCAAGTAGTCTTTTATTGATTCGCTATTGTGCTTGATGCAGGCATATGAATACCTTATGAAGGCTTTCATGGAACACAATAAGGTGAGCTTTTCTTTATTTGCATGATAGGTTATTTTACCTTGCGAACCATGACATCGCTAAAAGCAAATTTGCAAACGCTTATGGTTTTTTATTACATTTTTGGCTTCCTTCCAGTTTGGTAATCTTCCCTATGGATTTCGTGCGAATGCATGGCTTGTCCCTCCCCCTGTTGCTCAGTCTCCATCAAACTTCCCTTCTTTCCCATCAGAAGATGAAAAATGGGGTGGTAATGGTGGAGGCCAGGGAAGAAACGGTGAATATGATCTTCGGCCATGGGCTACAGATTTTGCAATATTGGCTAGCCTTCCTTGCAACACTGAGGAGGAGAGGGTTGTTCGAGATCGCAAGGCCTTTCTGCTCCACAGCCAATTTATTGATGTCTCAATCTTTAAAGCTGTTGCTGCGGTACAGCATGTTATGAATTCCAGGTTAAATGCCAAGGGCACTGTAAATTGCCATCTAGACCGTTTCCTTCACGAGGATCGCATAGGTGACTTGTCCATTATGGTAAAACGTGAGTTGGCAGATGTGAATCTCAAGCCTGATGTAAAGGTTGCTGGCCATCAATCATCTGGCATGACTGCTAATGAAATTGCTCGAAAGAATTTACTTAAAGGGATAACTGCAGATGAGAGAGTAGTTTTTAATGTAAGTCCACATCTCCTTCTCTACTCAGGCATCTACATTGTCCTTCCCTAGGAATGAGCTGGGGCGTTGGCTTTATAATCTTCCCATGCTTTCCCAAACCTCCCTCTCCTCCCTCATCTTTCTGTATATAAGATGTGTGTGCTTTATATGTTGCTTCTTTGTCATCATTATTATTATTTTTCCTTCCTTGTTACTTCCTCTGTATCTTATAAGAACTTCTAACAATAATCTTATTTGTCACTGAGACTGACATGGATCACTTTTATTTTCCTTTCAATCCTTTTGTCTTCTATTATGTGTGTGTCTATGCACATTAGCTTGTGTACTCATGCAGAGCTTTGTCCAAAACAAATGACTCTATGCTTAGTATATATCCTCTAGGTCTCCTCCGGTGTCTTAAAACTAAACCACATCAACTGTCCTCCTTATAGTTTGCTGATCTTTATTGCATGTGGCCAAACCTTACCAAGTGGATGAGATTTCAAAATTATGCATGATGGTAGAAGTTTAACTCAAAAGAGCCTTTTCAGATTTAAATTCGTTGTTTTCACTAAGCAAAATAGTAACCACCTCACAGGATGCTTCCTCATTGGGCACCGTCATTGTTAGACATTGTGGGTACACTGCAATTGTAAAAGTTGTTGGTGACGTGAAGAAGGAAAAGTGTGGTGCTCAGGATATTGAAATTGATGATCAACCAGATGGAGGGGCTAATGCTCTTAATATTAACAGGTTTGAATTGTCAGACGATGCTTTCATTTTGATTTCACGCATATAACACACATATGCAAGTTGGGTCCTGTGATAGGGCTTGACAGTGGCATGATAGCTGAGTTCTTACTGCCTATAAGTCATGAAGTTAACTGCCTTATATCAATCATGATCTACTATATAGATTTGTCAGCATCCATTCTGTCTAACCAAGCCTTTTAGTTGCTTTCTATCTTCTTGATCTCTAATCAAAACAGACAGCAGCACCTATTTGCGTGAATTGATCTTCTGAAGTAGGGGAAGTCTTATATGTGAAATTGAGAATTTTATGAATGGACCAAAGAATACAAAATTGAGTGTCTGCTAAAGACATTTCATATGTTGAGTGGTATCGTCTCACATCAATCTGGTTTTGAGGGTTTCTATTTTAAGCCTTTCATCAATTGCAAATCTGATTTGGGGTGGATGCTTAACATGTTATTAGGAGTGTAGGTTATTTGTTCCCTGTTTGTAATTATTTGTCATTCATAGTTTATTGCCGTACAATTTTTTATGCATGTTTCATTTGTTAGAATTGGGCTGTGTGAAGGGGACTGTTAAGTTATGCTATCTCACATCACTTGAAGGTTTTTCTATTGCCTTATATTGAAAGCCTCTTCAATCATTGGCAAGCGGTTTTAGATTCAATGCATATAATGACTTCTAACAGTATGTTCTAATAAATTAAAAGGACTGTTGTATTGTTGCATGGATTTTGCTAATCTTCAATGACTTAACATGTTTTACCTGAAACCAACCACGAAACAATGGGGCATTGAATCAATTACAGCCTAAGGGTTTTACTTCACAAGTCCTGCACTGGAGGAGGTGAGTTACATCGACCCAACTTGAATGATTCCGAAGCTTCTAGATGTCTTGTTCAGCAAATAGTTAAAGAGAGCTTGACTAAATTAAAGGAGAGGCCAGTTGCTCCTGAAAGGACTATTAGATTGGAACTTGGTTCTTGTTGGGTTCAATATCTACAAAAGCAGGAAACTTCAACAGATCCTACTTCAAAAGAACCTGGTAATGATCGTGAAGCTGAACTCGCTGTCAAAGGTCTTGGAAAGCAATTTAAATTTTTAAAGAAAATAGATAAAAAACCAAGTAATGTCAGTAGCACAGTTGACGAGGAAGAAAATGATTCTGAGTCATGCAGTACGAATGTGAAGTTTAATCTAGGACAGCAAAGCATTGAGTCCAGCAGTGAGATGGAATTGAAGAACCTGATTTCTGAAGAAGCCTTCTCACGTCTTGAAGAAAGTGGAACTGGTCTTCACTTAAAGGTTTCCTGGTCACTCTTCATTTCCTATGCGTTTACTTGTTAGTTTTTGTTCAAAGTTTGTCATTGTTTTACCATGCTATATATTTGCGTGGTTCTACATGGCTATGTTTTTATTTCTTTATAACTACTATTGGTCTTGCGGTATTAAAGTTCTCTTTTTATATTTTGAACTCACTCTTTTGAGTTTGCTTTGTGCAACAGTCTGCCAATGAGCTTATTCAGATGGCATACAAGTATTATGATGACATTGCTTTACCGAAGCTGGTACTATTCAATAGCCCAAGCTATCGTTTTTCAAAAACACATTTTTTGAGTGTTATGCACAGTTCATGAACCAAATCATACTTTATTAGGTAACAGACTTTGGATCACTTGAACTTTCACCCATTGATGGTAGTACACTAACTGACTTTATGCATTCAAGGGGACTACAAATGCGCTCTTTGGGTCATGTGGTGAGGAATCTCTCTCAATAAAAGTGGTTCTCTTGGATCCTTTTGAGCAAGTGATTATTTTTCATCTTGAATGAATGCTTATTGGCATAGTCTTCAAATAATATTTTGATTTCCTAAGAAATACAGTTTCATCCTTGAAATATTGTGAAAGTGCACAAATTTAAATTACAATTTCTTGTTTTTTTGACTCGGATGTCCTTGTACAAGTCAGGTTGAACTTGCTGAGAAGCTGCCTCACATACAATCGCTTTGCATCCATGAGATGGTTACTCGAGCTTTCAAGCACGTCATCAAAGCAGTTATTGCATCTGTTAACAACTTTGAGGACTTACCTGCGGCTATAGCATCATCCCTAAATTTCTTACTTGGAAATAGTAGAGTGGAAGATAATGCCCAAAATGCAAATGATGACTATTTTCTAAAATTGAGGTGGTTAAGAAAGTTTCTTTCTGCAAAATTTGGTTGGAAACTGAGAGATGAATTCCAGCATTTGAGAAAACTATCCATTCTTCGGGAACTTTGCCATAAGGTACTATTTGTTGTTGACTGCTTTCAGCTCCTGAGTGCATCAGACATTGAGCTTTACTGATATTTTTTTTTTCCCCAGATTGGGCTAGAGTTGGTTCCTAGAGATTATGACATGGAACGCCTGGAACCCTTCAGAAGTTGCGATATTATTAGCATGTATCCTGTTTGCAAGGTGGATCTTTCTTTACCTTTCTCTTTTCCAAGTTTTTTTCGTCTTTTTTTTTTTTTGTTATTATCTCAATGAGCCAGCTTGCTATGGATTTAACATAGCCAGACTTTGCTTGTAATGATTTACAGCATGAAGGATGCTCTTCTCCTGATGGCCGAAGATTGTTAGAATCATCCAAGATTGCTCTTGACAAAGGAAAACTAGAGGATGCGGTTAATTATGGGACAAAGGTATTTCTCCGTTCAACTTATAGTTTGAAGTCACATTTATTTATGTCCTATTTTTGGTGAACAAGAAGGCAACAGAGTAATATAATTTATATCTTGTTTTCATTTTCTCCTTTGTTCAAAATTTGAGGAAAGCAAGAGGAAAAAAAAAGTTTAAAGTATTCCTCTTTTGTTTCATTCTAAGAATAGTGGAGAGTTTGAAGGAACCATATCTTTTGCAGTAATCAATCAAGTATTCCTCTCAGTGTATCTATACTAAGAGAATAGAAAGGATTATATGAAATGGTTGCTTCGAAATATTACTTCCAATTTAACAAATCAATTATGTTATGCATCTATATGGGTGTTTTGAAATAATAATAATAATAATAATAATAATAATAAAGGAAGAAGATGTTATCTGAATAAAAAATGGAGTTGTTTTTAAAAGGTGGGTAATTTTTTTAAGTGTTTTTATAAAAAATATCAAATAACCTTAAGTTTTATTTTATTGTAAAATTTTTATTTTGAGCTTTTAAGTAAATTTCTCAACTAACTCATGACACCAACTCAGTCGTGAGTTTTATAATAAGTATAGATAAGTTTATCGTACGGCTAATGTTATTAGATATAAAATAAACTTTTCAATTCTTTTCAGTTATTTAACCACACACATAGCATGTGCCATAAAATAATGTTCTTCTTTTGTAAATGTGAGCATGTATTTTAACCATATTTACATTAACAGAGGAAATAACAAAAAAAGTTCCTTTCATTTACCCTCATTCTCCCCTTTCTTTTCTCTTCCTTTCTCCTACATAGTGAAGGGAAGCAGTGTTACTAAATAGCACTTCCATTGGTCTCATATTATGTGTTACTTGCTTTTGAAGGCTTTGGCAAAGATGATAGCCATATGCGGTCCCTACCATCGAACTACTGCAAGTGCTTACAGTCTTCTTGCTGTGGTTCTCTACCATGCTGGTGATTTCAATCAGGTATCCAAACTTTCTGCTATATTTCAGGTTAAGATATAGAAAATGAATTCACTTCTCAGTCTCCTCTTAGAGACAGATGAAAGAAAAGGAGAAGGTATGAGGTTCTCTGAGTATCATTCATATCTTCGCCTGTTTGTACCATAGAAAAGTAAAATAGAGAGTGGGAATTTTGAATCAGCTTCATAACTATTGCTTTGTTTTTTATATAATGTAAAAGACAATTTTCCTTACAAGACTGCTCACTTGAGAAGTTATATCTTTTAAGCAATTATTAGAGTCAGATAATAGATTATCATTTTAAATGAAAAAAATTTTCTTTTTTCAATTTTTATTGATGTCATTCAGTCTAATCTGTCAATGAGGAGTATATTTATAATCTAAGTTCTTTCTTTTTCTTGTTTAGGCAACTATATATCAACAGAAAGCTTTGGATATTAATGAGAGGGAGCTTGGTCTTGACCACCCAGATACGATGAAAAGCTATGGGGATCTTGCTGTATTTTATTATCAGCTCCAACACATTGAATTGGCTTTGAAGTAAGTCACGGATTATTGCGGTTTAGCTTGCATTCATTTCGCTAAAATGCTCATATTTGTGCTTTCATTCTACATGCACTGCTAAGAGTGGTACTTCTAGTGATTTTCCTTGAGTCCCTTTCTTGCATGATGATGCTTCACTCTATATTCTAATACTGTAAACTAAGGGAGCTTGTGTTCTTTCTTTGCTTTCTATTTGCTCTCTTGACAAGATTAATGCATTTTGGCAGATATGTAAACCGTTCTTTATTCCTTCTTCATTTTACTTGTGGATTGTCTCACCCTAACACCGCTGCAACCTATATAAATGTGGCTATGATGGAAGAAGGCATGGGAAATGCTCATATAGCTCTTAGATATCTACATGAAGCTCTAAAGTGCAACCAGAGACTACTAGGAGCGGATCACATACAGGTCTCTCTCTCTCTCTCTCTCTCTCTCTCGTCTGTCTTTGTGCATTTCTTTAACTGTATGTGTATGTTCATCTATCAACAAAATCGTACTTGTCTAATTTTCTCATAGCCTGATCATTTTATTTGATTTCCTCCCCATGACAGACAGCTGCAAGCTATCATGCCATTGCCATTGCTCTTTCATTGATGGATGCATATTCTTTAAGCGTGCAACACGAGCAAACTACACTCAAGATACTTCAAGCAAAACTCGGACAAGATGACCTTCGTACACAGGTAAATACCTCAGTCGTGACCATCTATAACAATTGGCTAGACAATGAATTTCACACACCTTTGTCCATTCTATTAGACACGGGATTTATTGAGATCAGCAATTGAAAAGATTGAAGTTTGAATTCGAAGTAAAGCGTTATTTTCCTGTGGATTAGCATTATTTAACTATTTATGAGCTGCATTTTGTTTCAAAGGATGCTGCTGCTTGGATTGAATATTTTGAATCAAAAGCCTTAGAACAGCAAGAAGCTGCACGAAATGGAACTCCAAAGCCAGATGCAACCATTGCAAGCAAAGGTCATCTTAGGTACGAAGTGGTATCCTCAAATTACTAGTTATTCATTTATATCGCTATTTCTTGCAGCACCAAAACCTGTGACCATTTGTTGCAGTGTGTCAGATCTCCTCGATTACATTAGTCCTGATCAAGATTCTAAAGGAAGTGATGTACAAAGAAAGCAGCCGCGTGCCAAGGTACTAGATGTTTCTGGCCATGTTGTCACAACTCCTAAAAAGCAATCATGATATCACTGTGAAATGGTTTTGTTTTAGTCAAAACCAATGTTTGATTTAATAATAAGCCAAATATCTGAGGATTTAATCTAACTAGATCTTCTAGCTCTGGTAACTTCTAGTCAAATAGCCAAAGCATTTTATCTCCTAAAGTATCCTCTAGGAGTAGTGTAAGAGGCATATCTTTGATGCTTACATTGATTTAAGGCCTTAATAAAACAAAACACGATTTCTAACACCAAATTAGATCCTATAATTTTGGGCGGCTATCTCAAAATCTATCCTTGTCCCAAATTCAGTAAGATCATTTTTTAAACAGTGCAAGAGGCAACAACAAACTGATTAGCTTGGACAACTCTTTAATGGCCATCAAAACTTCATTGACCGACGTTTAGCTAAGAGCTTTAAACACTTTTCTCTTTTCTGAACAGAAGGTTGTCTTTGAAGTCTTAGAGAATTTTCTTGTTCCAATCTCCTACTAGAATATCCTTCATACTTGGTTTACTTGCTTATTTTTACTCCATTCTGACACATTCACTACTTCTGTAGATCAGAATTTAACAGTTACATTTTTCCTTTTTTAAAAAAACTTGGCAGGTGCCACAGATTAGTGATAAAACCCATGATGCACATCATAACTCAGTAACAGATAGTGCCGTGTTCCTTGATGTCTCCGAGAAAACTATGGGTACTGCAGATATTAATGAAATAGGAATGATGACTTCTATTTGTCTTGAAGAACCGGAGAAAACTAATGATTTTACTAGAATTGAGCCAACAGTTACTAGTGAAGTTGCGGACGAGACAACTTCAGATGAAGGGTGGCAAGAAGCCAATTTGAAAGGGCGGTCAGGAAATGCAGTTGGAAGAAAGAGAACAATACTTGCAAATCTAAATGCGAATGGATATTCAAATGTTAGAGAGAGTGGCTCTAGGCGAGAAAACATTTCACCTGCGAGAAAAAATGCCTCCAAGAACATTATAAAGGAGGTATTGCCAGTGACGCAATCAAAGTCTGGCAGCTCAGGTCCTGGAGGGAATTCTGTTAGTTTACGAGCTTCTGCTTCGAAAGGTTTGTCCTCCTCAGCAAATCTCAGTGCCGTTGCTTCAAAATCTCTTTCTTACAAAGAAGTAGCTGTAGCACCTCCAGGTACAGTTCTAAAGCCATTACAGGAAAAGGTAGAAGACCAAAATGAGGGAAAACCCGAACAGCAGATTTGCAACATCCTAGCTGGGACTGCAAACATGGAGGATGGAAACAATATCTCTGTTGTTGATAATGTTGCAGATAATGATGATGATGATGAAACTGAAGGAACTCGTGATGGTGTGAATCAATCAGAGGAAACTGCTCCTGAACTTGATAAAGTTTCTTCTTTTAATCCGGAAAAGCCTGTAGAAACAAAGGGGAGCAAGCTATCAGCATTAGCTGAACCATTCAATCCTGGAGCACTCTACATGAACCACCAAATAAATTCAGTTGCTGTTGCTAGTGTTTATGATGTAACAGCCAGTCAAGCTATGCTCGCAGAGCCTGCTGGACCTCCAGTTGCTGCTCGAGTTCCTCGTGGGCCCAGGTCACGATTATATTGCAGAAACAGTCATTCTTACAACATGAAACATGGCTTTCCGAGATATAGAACTCCTAATTTGGAACAAAGCGAATTTGGACCTCTGAGAGTTATGAACCCTCATGCGCCTGAGTTTGTACCCAGCAAAGTTAGGCAAACAACGACTGGAGCTGCTGATTCAAGTGTTTCGAATGAGTTAAACTCTTTGAGTGAACACATGAACACTGTAGTGCAGGAAGTTGATCAGAAATCCAGTAAGGAAGTTAAAGATTCTAGTTCAAAAAATAGCAGCGCTGCGGATCAATCGGAGCTAGCGAGACAGATTTTGCTTAGCTTCATTGTCAGATCAGTCAAGCAGAACAATGATCCTACAAGCGAGCCTACAGCGGGTGACAAAAAGCTCGACCTGGAAAATTCTTTAGACGCAGTTACAAATGATAGTGCAATAGTAAAACTTCATGGGAATGAAGGAAAGGACCTGAATCATCAATCCCGCAGCTTTGAAGAACCAAAAACGTCAGAGGTAAATAAAAAGAAAACGGGGGATGGCGAAGAATTTATAGTAGTAACGAGACGAAGAAGAAACAGGCAACAGTTTACACATGGAGTAACTGGGTTATATAATCAGCAATCAATCTGTGCTTCTGTTAGATGAAGCGATAATCTTGTGAGCAAAACTTGGAAAATAACTAGGAAAGAATTTGCGTGCTTAATCTTTCCAGATTTAATTCCAATCTCCTTAGCGTCCATATTAACAAAGCAGGTTCGGATGGAACGGCAATTTACAGAGATATTTGGTGAAAAGCTGGTTTTAGTTCTGACATGTATTTTGGGATCCGCTTTTTTCTGCTAATAATCTCTTTAAATTGTTCTGTCAATAAAAAGGGCCATTTGGCTATTTCCATATTTTCTTTTAGGCAATATATACATATATTTTACATCTATGGCTGCAATTAGAGATGCAGTTCAGACAGTCTCCAATGAATGTTAAAAGATTTGAAGCAATGCCCCGGTAGCATTCGGGTCGGTTCTTAACATCTTATCCAGAAATGTTGAGGTTTGAGGCTAAAACTGAACCCAACGTGTCATGGTGATGATTCATCCACCCCGACTTGACAATGTTGAAAAGGTTGTTCCCAACAACTTGGATCAAAACTAAACTACCCCAAATAGGTAGCACCAGAATTTCCGACTTTTCCCTCAGTTCGCAAGCCCAAATGGAAGTTGAAGTAAAGCTCAGGCTCCAAAACTCCGAATCTCACCAAAAACTCTCTGATCTCCTCTCCCCCTTCCACTCAAAAACTCTCATCCAAGAAAACATCTTCTTCGACACCCCAAACGCTACTCTCGCATCTAACAACGCTGCCCTCCGTCTCCGCTTCTACAACCTCGACTCTTTCTCCATCCTCTCCCTCAAATCCAAGCCCAAACTCTCCCAAGGCATTAGCCAAGTTGAAGAGCACGAAGAGCCCATCGACCCATCACTTGCCCGCTCTTTCTTGACCAACCCACGAGGTTTGCTGGACTTGACAAGCTCCTCCCAGATAATGAAAAGAGTGAAGGGTGAGTTTGGGGTTGATGGGTTGGTTTGCTTGGGAGGTTTTAAGAATGTGAGAGGAGTTTATGATTGGAAAGGGCTGAAGTTGGAGCTTGATGAAACGATTTATGATTTTGGTGTTAGTTATGAGATTGAGTGTGAGAGTAAACAGCCTGAACATGATAAGAAGTTGATTGAAGGGTTTTTGGAGGAAAATGGGATTGATTATAAGTATTCTGCTATTAACAAGTTTGCTGTTTTTTTGTCAGGGAAATTGCCCACATGATCAGAGTGGAAAAACTATGTATTTTCATAAATATTTTATTTTTAATCGTAAGTCTTGATAACTTCTGGTGTTTGTATCTCGTGTATTAAGAATTCATGTTTATTGTGGAATTCTTTATTCTCATTTTGCTTTGTGGATGCAAATTGTTTCTTTCATTACTTGATTTACTTGTGCCATGACAAGAGATCACCTCGACTTGTTGATTTGAGAGAAAGTTGGATTTTGATTATATATTACACTGAAATTGATTTGCATCTCTCAATACTTGAATTACTTGTTAAATATTTTGATCAGTAATGTAGGAATTTTACTCTTTGTAGGTTCCTATTCTGATTATATTGTATTAATGATGAACATTCCTTGTTCTATGTTACTATAATTTCGAAAACGTCAAGGTATGAGAAATTTCTTAAAGAGGAAATATCCAAAGTAAGGCTTCAGATATATGAATTTACCCCTCAAACATGCCAATGCCATGCTGATGCTCAAAATTTTACTTCAGATGCTATCATAGAAGACTCTTTTTTAAGTTTTATCATTTTACTGAGGAATAATGCTTGATCTTGCTATGTGAACAGCATCGCAGGATTAATCGGGTAAAATTTGGTTATAGAGGGGTATGAGGCAACGTGTGCTTTGAAGATTTTCTAGCTGCCCAGTTGAGACTATGTCTTGTCTTGTCGAATCCTTGGACAATTGAAAGATGAGAAGGTAATATTTGGTCCATCAGCTTAACTTGATGACAACAAGGACAGAACACTGGTTTCTGAAAAATGTAAATGTTATTCATAAAAGAACATTTTCATTTATGAAGAAAAAAGGGCAATATAAGAAGAAAAAACAACTACAATACAACACAGAAAATCATTCCTTTTTAAGATATTTTCCCTCCAAAATAGGCATTAAGAAAACATACAAGAAGTTAGCAAATACTACTATGCCATTTACTCTGAGATAAAATATGTTAAATCTACAACTTTTGCATATTGTTCTCATATCACATCTTGATTGTCAAGCTGCAAAATTTAGAAGAAAAAGATTGGGTAAATAAGGTGAAAGCAACAAAAAATAACTGGCATGTCTCTTCTTCATCTACGATGTTCTTAACAAATTAGACACCGGGAAAGCATACCTGAATTAAGGATGGACATGCAAGCCAAGCATATAAAAGAATTTGTGCTCTGTCAGCCAATTTTATCATCTCTGGGCTTGTTCTGATCCTGGAGCTCCAACTGAAGATGTTGCTCCCACACTGCTGGCTGACCCGTTTTCAACTGGTGGAGGCACACCCCATTTGTTTTCAGATTCAAGGGGCTCAAAGACATGAACCCCACCATCTGAGAGTCCCAAAGCAAATTCATTCGGCTCAGATGGATGTGCAGCGATTACGAGTGGATGAACATTGGAACTGCAACATAGAGGAAATGACCGTGTTTGAATAACGCCCATTCTAAATTCAAATGAGAAATAGTAAAACTGAGATGCAAATGAAAGTTGCACATGAAATTACAATCGGAATTGGCTTTGTATTTACAATTTACTGTATCAATACTGCCAGAAGAGAGAGACAGAGAGAAAAAACAAAAGTCGTTAAGATAATCTAATAGAGTGAGCTCGCAATTAGAATATGTAGGCACACTGCTCTTCCAACAGTATAAGTTTCTGTAATTTAGAACTAGAATGTGCAAATCCAGTGCATCAAAGTGTGCAATGTCATTATCAGTTCTACCCAAAATTTATGCTTGGAACCAAGTTATAATCAGAATCAAGATCTGGTAAAATACCTGACAGTAGCAGGAAGATAAGCAGAAGGGTTTATACGACAACGTAATCTGAGGTTTGCAGCAGTAAACACACAAACAGATGCATCTAAAAGGCTGGCATACACCAGTTGGCTATCGCATGAGAATGTTGCATGAGTTATTGGAGCAGAAGAATCACGTGGGACCCACTAAACAATAGAAAAATAATATTAGAACATCACAAGATAATGTTGTCCTGCAAACAAATCAATCAATAAAGCGGTACCTGCTTCACACAATCTAGCTTTGTTGTTTCATATATGGCAAGCTGAGTCTCATGTACAACAAGAAAATGTATCTGGTCTTGATGGAATTGTACACGTGTGTCTGACAGTGCTGTTGGTGTCCTACCAGCTGGAACCTGTAAGAATCTAGACTTCTGCTTTTCCCATCCATCAGTGTTCCATACAAAAAGCTGGAGAAAGAATGGTAGTGTGATCAATGAACCAAAGGCAAAATTTTTCATTAACAATAATAACACAACTTCTGAGATTCATTGATTGATCGATCGATTGATCGATTAAGTAGCTAAGAAATCCAGAAGTAGCAATAAATTCTTCTTTTTGTTATCCAGGGATTATTTACAAAAGCTCAGAAATTTTGCAGACAATTTGCAGCATTAAACAATGACTGGTTTATTCTTTTGGAGTGGCTTATTCATTGGAACATGTACGTAAAATAGAAAAAGGGATACCTGAGAATCTGCTCCGGATGAGACAAGCACATTCAGTACATGAGAGAAAGCAAGGCCGGTTATTCTTTTGGAGTGGCCTTTAAGTTTGCTTTTCACCTGGATGATGAAAATAGTAAATAAATAACGATTGTTACTTCTTCAAACAAGAGTTACGTAAATGATTCTCCACAGGATGCATCATACCTCATCCACACGGACATTATATATTTGAATTGTTGAATCATCCATTCCTATAGCAATAATATTATTATCTTGTGGATGGAATGCAAGAAAAGTCGCTGCTGGTGGTGGTGGCATGAAAGTTGCCATTGTCTGCATGTGTCCACAAATACATTATATGCTTATTCAAATCATCAACAAATGGAGGGGAGCCAGTGCGATAGAGAAGAGGAAGATCTTTCTTGCTCCAACTCCAAATGGGACGGAAAAAATAGAAGAAAGAAAAGGTATTCCAGCATTAATGGGTTACCTTAAACGTCATCATATTAAACAAGGAAATCTTTCCCCCAGATGCTGACATGACATAAGAATCATTCTTGGATAAAGCAAAACACGGCACAGCCTCTTCAGGATTTGTATCAGCAACATCGTTGGTCATAAGAATGCCACTTGATGGTTGCCACAACTGAGGTGGAACACTGGCAGTTGCCTACAGAATGAAGCAACAATATAATATTACAGAACAAGTCATTTTAAAGTATTCTTCTAATAAGGAAAAAAGAAAAAGGTTTGCAAATGATGAGTGGAAACCACTTTGATATCCTTGTACCTTGCCATTTGAATTACGATCACTTCGCTGCCACTTCCAAAGCAAGTGAATAGCATTTGATGCTAATGCCAAAATAGCATTACCTGAATTCGTGAAGATTAACCTTGATATCTGTAATAAATCATAGAAAGAGCTGGTCAGATTGGGCCCAAATAAAGGAGATGAACCGAGATGGAGCTAAATTCCAGGAACTGAATTCCTCTTTATCAAAGAGAATGTGGCCAAATGGGCAAATATTCATGTCCCAAAGAATTATCAAAAAAGAGAAAAATAAATACAACTCTAGTTCCACAAAGGGGAAATTTGATGGGGATAACTAAAGAAAATAGAAACGGATGAACAACAATATATGAGTTATGATCACTACACATTTTATGCAAATATCAAGGGATTTTATTCAATAATTTGTCATTCTTCTCTTCAAGATTATATGCACCTCATAAAGGAAACAGAACGATGCCTCTTGTTTCTGAATAAAATTGTGTTAGTTCCCTTAAATTTATTCCAGCAAAGTGCTTCATTTTAAATAAATTGAACAATCTTATGCAGTAAATCTCATTTGAAGTTACCATCAAACCAAGGTCTACGATAGAACTTTTAGATCACCTTCCTTATGAAATCCACCAAATTGACCAAAGAACAAAGTGATCATTGAAACAGCGAAAAATACAGAAAAAAACCAAAACAATTACTTGGAAGGACGACAAATATGATCAGGTAGTTAGCCTACCAGCATATTAGAAAATCCGTGAAACACAAAGATATGAGAGATTTTATATACCTTGGTCACCCTCACGTTCTCAGGAAGCCTCAAGGATCGACACTGAGATGGTTCACTGATTTCAGTGAGCTTCCAAATCTTCGATTTATCAGTGGATTCTTCAGTTATTCTGGGTTTCACATCTCCCAAACTCCGGGCATCCCCATTCTGAAAAAGACATAACACACGAACCATAAAGTCAGGCATCCAAGCTTGAATAATAAAGGAGAAACAACGATGACATAGCTATAACAACAAAATGGTCTGAAGTGCTGTTTTATAAAAGTTGAGATGTTAATGATGAAAAAAAATGAACATTCTGTCAAACGAACCATTCCAGCTATAGCGACCACAGAGGCACCTCTGTCTGCAAGTCCGGCACTAGTGGCAGCGGCTGCTGAGATTGGATTTATTGTAGGCTGAAAAAACAACATATTGTAAGAGAAGATCTAATTAAAATATGAAACCAGTACCTCAAATTTTAATTCACTAAAGGAGGTAATAATACTACCTTTGGGGCTTCAGGTGTCCTTGAGGGATCATAAGAAAGATTTTCCAGCGTGCGCAACAATCGCATACCATCTGAATTTGCCAAAATCTTAATCCCATTATCACTGGTGGAAACAGCCAAGAGAGAGCCATCCTTGTTGAAGCGGATGCGTGGGCTTGCCTAGGAATTAGCAAAGACAAATATAAGCAGCTAGTATCTTCAAAATGGTATAAAACCTAACTGAACATAATGAACTTACTGGAAGACCTCCATCAGCATCAAAACTGGTCAAAGGTTGAACATTATCCATATCCCAGAATTTGATACAGAAATCATCACCGGCAGCCAAATACCTATTCTTGGTTGTGTCAAATTGCACCACACCTAAAGAACGTTTGCGGAATCCTTGATAGGTCCTCTTCACAGCCCCTTCACTTTCATTCCATTCTACGATAAAAGACTCCCCGTCTTTACTGGTTCCACAGGAAAAGAGCCTACAACATCAGCCATCAAATCAAAAGAGGGCAGTAGAAAAATGACACAAAACTTCCTTAATCCTGATAATTCTTGACAATTAACAGAAGATAAATACGATTTATGGTGCAGGCAAACGAACCTTGTACCATCAGCACTGTAGGCCATGGTTGTGCACCAACGACCAGGAGCTTCATAGTCAACCCGTGATCCCATATTATCATACAACCATGCCTTTATCTTTCCATCTACAGCTGTTGAAAAGATAAACTGAGGCAGAAAAAGTCAAAAGGAAGCACATCAAGAAGAATGGACATAGGCAAATGCTCATGGTATGGTTAAAGAATTTAAAACACCTAAAGCAATATCCTTACCTGAATGTTTTCTTTATGGTGAGGGCAGACAGAATAAACAGGAGCCTCATGACCTTCAAAGATATACTGCTTTGCACCGTTGGTAGCATCCCACACCTAAGATTAGAACAAGAAATTTAGCAAGGACAAGAAAGTTTTCTCCTAGAATAATAACCAACCACATAAAATGATAAACAAACCTTAATTGTCTTGTCATCACCACAGGTTATTACACAAAGTTGCTTATTTGGATGAGAGAATGCAAGATCATTTACTCCACCAAGATGAGCATCAATCTAGACCAGAAATTGCAAATATCATTTCAGCCAGAGAAAACTAAGCAAGAGGATTAGAAAAAAAAGAAAAAAAATCCAAGATAACTAGCTCTAATATATACCTCCAGATGTTGTCGAACCTCATCACTGCCATGATAAGAATATATTTGCACAATGTGCCTTGAGTAAGCAACTCCTGTTTTCAGAACAGGTATGACATCTCAATCTATGTTCCCACTTGACTATGATACACATAGGTTCTAGCAGATTAAACATAAACTAATTGTAATGGATTCAATCTCACCAAATAAAGAACCATCAGGGCTCCAAATTACACGGTTTACAGAGACAGAAGGCTCTTTGACTAGAGCAGTCTGAATTCAAGTAAATAAGTTGTGTTTAGCATGTCTAAATAAACATGGAGTTAGCAAATACACTAAACAACAGTTGGAGGCACAAACCTGAAGAGGCATTGAACAAGCACTAACATCCCAAACTTTAAAGTTTTTTGAAACCAGCCGCTCCCGAGAGCCAACTTCCCACAATGCTATGTCCCCAACATTAGTACCAACTGGTTCACGGTGTTCACAATACTCAGGATTCCATTATCAAAGACGGAAGCACCAGCCAAATAAAATCAAGAAACCAAATGCAACTATAATAAAAGAAGGTACAAGTATAACATACCTAGGAGTAGAGTCTGTTGAACAGGATGGAAATCCATGCTCATAGGAGATGAACCCTGATTCAGAATTCTTGCAACAGCCCTCGGTAGATCATCGGGTGCATTGAAAGTCTGATTGTGACCATGGCCCGGAAATGTTACTGGCAGAACATTGACAGGAAGATTTACCTGCACTAAGCGAGCAAAGATGAGCAAAATAACCCAGGGAGAAAGGAACACAATCTTAGCCACAAGCACCCAAGCCAACACCCAGAATACATATCAATAAAGTCTATCAAAGTAAAACCAGAATACCTCATCAGAAATCCCTATGGGCCTTGTCCTTTTGGAAACATGATCAGAGTCCCCAGATGGGTAGTCTACAGACGGATTAGTTGGAGGAGTCCTTGGATGCTTCAATGCAGCTATAACTCAACAATGAAACATGCCTAAAGTTATTTAAAAAAGAAAAAACCTAGAAGAAGGAACGGTATCAGCATTAAACTAAAAATGAAACCTAGTGAGAAGTGATAACAAAAGAAAAAACTACCTGGTATTGAAGAAGCACCAAGACCAATAGCTCCACCAGAAACTGCTGGATGTGTTACAGTTGAAGGATTTGACATCCAACCTGCAAGGGGTGCTGGAACTGGTGCAGGCGTAGGTTGAAAAGGCTGAAGAAGTAAATTGAGAACATTAAGAAAGGGATATCGACAATGAAAGAGATTTTTTCTATAGCACTATCTAAGCTGGATACCCACCCCATGAGCCCCTAAGGGGGGAAAACCTCCAGCTTTTGGTAAGGATCCAAGAAGTGGATTGTTTGCAGGTGATGGTGCTCGTGCACCATTTGGCTGTCCACACGAGTGATCCACAAAGAGAGTCTTTATATCTGGATTTGGCCTAGGGTTTTTACAAAGTTGATGCTGCCAATTCAAGCTGTAATTGCAAAAGAAATCAGTTGTCCCTTAAAGCCACAAGTGGAATAACTTGGGTCATTAAAAACAACAATGCCAGTAAGAAACTCCAAGAAGAGCAGCAATAAAAGTTTCAGGCAATAGAAAACTAATTTAAATCCCATGCCATATGTGTGAGTTCATCACAAAAGTAGAGGCAATATAACAAACTACCTCAAACGTCATGCCACGTTGTGAGGTCATTGCATAAATAAAACATACATTGAAAACTAGAAGTCTCCCCTCCCCGCCCTAATCTTTTAAAAGCAGCTAAGGCATTGATGATAAGGATCTAATAATAGAAGAAAAATTACCTCTGATTAATGAGCGTGCGTAACCTCGAATTTTTAAGGTTAGGGAACTGCAATTTGTCACGGAATAAAGGATTTGCTTCAATAAGCTTCTTGAGTTCAACTAACATGATTGCTCTGGCAGACTTTGTATCTCCATATTTTGACAACTGTTCGTTCTCTCTGTTATGAAAGGAATGCATTCTTCAATACATTCACTGTTATTTATTTTTACATCAAGACTTGAACAATTAAACACAAGCCGCATACCTGAAATTCTCCAATGTCAAAAGCTGAGTGATTTCCTTAAAGAGTTCTTCATTAAATGTAGCAAAAACTTTCAAATCCTTTACTAATATCTCCACAGCCTTGGACCGGTCATGCCTGAATAAAATTTAAACATTCCAATTTTCACTGAATTCTACCAAGGAAGTTTTAGATGAAACATCAATAAACTTTCAATGATTAATAAAAACAAATAAAAATTGAAGTATGCAAAAGCTTACTTATCCAACGCCTCGAGATACTTCTGCTTTCTTATCTCGAAAAAGATTTTCATGGAATATCGATTATCATCTACCTTGGTGAAACCAGACAGGTATTTCTCAACCTCATCCCAATTTCCATTATGCACCTCATCCTCAAAATATTTCATATTAAAGAAAAACCCAGATTCCTGTTCGAGCCTATTTAATTAACAGAAACCATTATCAAGCAGAAATCATCACATTTTAAATTACCAGTTAAAACAACAAATACTAAACATCATTAACCTCTAAAAGGTAATTAAACAAAAATGCCATTTAATTTTTTTTTAAGCTTACTTGTGAACAGTCTCTTTAAACTTTTCCTCATCCAGAAACTGTAAGATCAAGAACACAAGCTCTCTACTGAGAGACGACATCGTAGTAACGATCAAATAAAAATCACCAAATATAAACACTAGATCTGCAAGAATATTCCCAAAAAAAAAAAAAGTCAGCTCAAAATACCGTAAAAATTCCATAAAATCCAAAATAAAACCCACAAGTTTAAAATTTTACATGAAACTAGATCGTTCAACTATCTTCAAACACCTAAAAGAGAACCCTTTTCTGACATTAACGAAGAAAAAAAAGGGGTAAATCCTAGGGTTTCTTATCAAGGAGACTAAATAAAAAGACAACTTTACATCATCTAGAAGCCCATCCGACCAAAAAATTAAAGCCGAAAAAAAAAAAGAAAAAGCTAAAAAAAAAAAAAAAGCTAAAGACTTTAAAGTAACAGATTCTGTAAACACAGACAGGAAACAAAAGTAGAGAGATATGTAAGAAACTTACCTTCTCCTTGTAAGAGATTGATTTTCAGACAATGAAAGAGAAAGAAAGAAGAAGCTTCCTTTTTCAAAGCTTGAAAAAAAAAATTATCTTTAAAGAAAAAAAGAAAACCAAAATGCTCTCTTTCTCCTTACAAAAATTATATTCTTTTTTTTTTTTTTCATATAAAAACCCAACATTAAAACCTTACATAAATGGCGATTTTTATAAGAAAGAGAATGCAGATAAACAAGATGATAAGTGAACGCAAGTATCAGATGATAGCTTCTTGGAGATGGATAAGCACCGTGATAAGTATGGGATATTTAATAAGTCCAGTGAAAACGTAGGCCCTACTCAACCGGCTACACTTTATCGAGTTTATCGGTGGGGAATCTTTAGCGGACAGCTATTCTACTTCGAGAAGTAATCAAATGTAGCAAAATATATTGTAATTTTCATTTTAAGTCGTCCATTTGAAGTGTGCTTGTTCTACGATTTTGATCCGACGGTAAAAGATAGAGAACAAGATGAGAGTGAGAAGTAGAAGGATAGAGCCCGGAAAGCGATCTTTTCTCATCCACCAAAGAAACGACAAACTTTTCTCTCGGAGAGTTTGACCCTGGATTTTGCTGAATATTACGTAACCTGCCATTTCCAGAGCAAATTGGAAAAACAAAAAAAAAATGCGTACTTGTTATTATATCACGTGAAATTTGAAAACACTGATTCTTTGATCATGATTTATCGTGATATATTGGAGCGAGAAGTTGCTTTTGGTTTTTGAAAGCAAGCAATAATTAATTCATTCAATGGATCTAAATCCGACAGTTCTGATACGACACTTCTAATAAATAAAAATAATACAACGATTAATACGACACAATTGACATATTATTTAATTTATATTAAATTTTTATCATATTTAATAATTTTTTACTGATACTCGCATGATTAATAAGAAAAGAAAAAAATAGACCAAACATAAATCTAAACGGAACATCATATTATTGTTCAAACGAATGGGATTTAATTTCTAGGTTTTGTTTTTGGTTAAGGTCTGATTTTTTACATATGTTATTATTGGTGGAAGCTTTTAAACTTAATCGATAGGTGAAAAGTTAACAATTATTACTTATTATTATTAATTTTGTATTTTTTATTATATCATATAAGAACTTGTATTTTATTAAATCTATTGATAACAATT
Organism: Adansonia grandidieri; assembly: GCA_038382065.1. Classification (NCBI taxonomy): domain Eukaryota; kingdom Viridiplantae; phylum Streptophyta; class Magnoliopsida; order Malvales; family Malvaceae; genus Adansonia; species Adansonia grandidieri. Next base: position 4,021 of record JBBYHK010258264.1, on the reverse strand, counting down.
TTTAAATTTCACTGTCTAATAACACAAGTTAAAATGATATTTTATAAAAAAAAATTATATATAATTACTGCAAAAAAATTCACCAATTAACCAATTAAATTTAGTAATTTAATGTATTAAATACAAAAAATTTATAAAATTATAATTAAATAAATACTTAATTAATGTCTATAAATATCCACAGGGTTTTTTTTTAAATATGTTTTGCTATGGGGATGAACAAGTTTAGGTTGGTGTCATAATCTGAGTTTAAAAAAAAAAAAAAAAAAAGTCCAACCGTGATTGATTCTAACATGAAAATTATGTAACCATAAAAAAAAATCGTAATTTGATAATAAATAGAACATTTCAAATTTGTTAATGATGTCGTAAAAGTAAGCACTAACATTGTTAAGGTTCTTCTCTAAAGAAAAAAAAAAAAAAAAGGGAAATACTTTCCTTTGATTGCATAAAAGTTGTATAAAGTCTCCCACAAAAAAAAGAAAAAAAGAAAAAGAAAAAGACATGCATGGAATGATAAAGTCAAAGGTACTCGACTAAAGGAATATTTTGATTTATTAAAATATTAAAGTTACGTATCCACCAAGCATGTGAATTTATTTATTTTTTCTAACATATTCAAAGATTACTAGTGCCCATTCAACTCTAGCATCTAGAATTTTAGGAGATCTTGACAAATGGGATGGAATTATATTATACTACAAATTAGATGATGGTGATTCATGTCACATGGAAATCATTAATAAATAGATTGTTATTTTATCCATGGTTAATGAGATGAAAAAAAAAAAAAACTATTAAGGGAAATGTATTGATGTGTTAATATTTTTAATAAATTATTCGGTAATTATTATTATTATTATTATTATTATTTACTTTGATAAATTAGTTTAAGGTCTTTGGATGTCTGCTATAGGTATTTTTATTATGTTTAGAATGGTTTGATATGTTGTTTACACCTCTAGAGCGTGGAAGAAATACAGTTGTTTAATGTAATGAGTTTTGGGTATCTCAGCTTGGGAAAGAGATAAGAGAATAATTAGTAGTCTCAACTAATAAAATTAAAACACATCAAATTTTTAATCTACGTTTTTTTAACACTTCAACACATAAGATACGGATTTTCACTTTTAATTCCCTCTTTCTCTCTAAAACCAAAATTAAAACTTTTTTCTTTTCTTTTTCTCTACGTGAATAAAACAAAGTGACACAGGCCATTCGCAGCGAAATTGGCTCTTGAAGAAGATGGGGTATAAAGAAATCAGGTCTCTCTCGCTTTAAAAAACAAAGCCAATTTTTTTTTTTTTTTTTTATGATTTCACTTCAATCGGAAAATTAAGCTGATTAGTAAATTGGGCATTTAATCAATATTTTAACCAATTAGAAAAAGCCGAAAAATTAATAGACGAAGATAGATTATGTTGTTTGTTTATTTTTTTTGTCGGCTATTTCGCTCTCTTTTCGAAGCTCTTCATTTATAGTTATAAGTTATAATATAAAACCAGCAATGACTGATTTAATTAATTTCGTAAAATAATTTTAATCTGAAAAAAATATGAAGTGCTATGTCAAAAATAGTGCAATATAGTAGCAAAGAAAGAGGAAGACAAAAGTAAAATTTAATGAAGAAGAAAATTGAAGAAGAGAGACAAAGAAGAATAAAGGAAAATTCTGAAGGGAAAAGGAAAAGTTAAAAACATAAATCTATGTAAAACTGATGTGGATTAAGGGTTTAATGTTTTTACATTTTACTTGTTGCGACTATGGCCTATCACGGAGAATAATTGCTTAAAGTCCGAATGAATTCTATTTTAGGGCTAAGGTTGCCCTTTTTTTTTTTTAGTTTAGATATGATAATTCATATATTTATATTATATTATATATTTTATCATATTATAATTATATTTAAATTTTTATTATATTTATATCAATTTTGATATTTTTATAATTTATTTTATATAAATTTTAAAAATATATTTATAACATATCTTATTATTTTTTAATATTATATATACTATATTCATATAATTATATTAAATATTATTAAATATAATAAATTATTCTTAAATTTCTTAAATATAAAAATGAGTCGAGCTTTAAAAAAAAAAAGGGCGGGGGGCACGTGTGACGGTGAGTAAAAAGAAAAACATAATAATCGGAAAAAGGGACAGGGGAGGTGGGGGGAAAAAGGTCAAGATTCTAGAACAGACCCGCTGTAAAAGGAGAGTTAACAACACGAGCCACTGACGCCTCGACAAGGTGGTGGCGTTGTGACTTTGAGTCAAGTGGGTACTACTCATCAGTCTGGAGATATGAAATCTGATACTGTACCACGCAACTGTCCTCCTATGTTTGGACTGTGCCTCTATCACTCAGCGCGTGCCTTCAAATTCTCTATTTTTTTTTCTTGTCATATTTTCTAATTAATATAATTTGTTTTGGAAGAAGATATTCGTCAAAGTCTGCTGTCTGTATAATTTTACACTTTATATGGTTTCATATCCTATTTCAGTTGCAAGATTATTGTTTTAGAAATTATATAAAATAAAAAATTTTAGAAATATATTTTGAAAAGTTTATAAATTTCATTTTATTTTTTATTTTATTAAAAATAATGATTAAAATTAAATTTGTTTGATAAAAATCAGTAAAAAATACCAATAAAACTAGGTGTAGGATGTAATATTGTAATATCCATAGAAAAAAATAAATAAATAAATAAAAGTTTTCTTTGAAGACCAAAATCAATTGAATGAATTTCATTAAAGACCAAAATTAAATACCGATTTACATATTTCAAGCTCACAACTTCCAATAATCAAATATAAATAAATGAACATTGTTTAGAAGTAAGAGAAAAATCATAGACACCAAAAGCACTTTGATTACTATTTATTTCCCTTTGAATATTCTCGATACCATTATTTAAACATCAAAGTATACTTTAAATATAATTTTGATATCTTTTTGATATTTTTTATCTCCACAAATATTTATTTGATGATGAAATCTTTAAAGGTTGCGCTTAGTCCAGCGTTCAAGAAAATAATAAAAAATTATTTTATAAAATTTTAAATTTTAAATTTTAAATCGTAAATCTTAATATACAAACTTTTTTACTCTACAAATTACGGTATCCGGATGTGTCATTGATAGGCTTTTGTATTTTCTTTGACCAAACTAGAAAGAACACAAGTTCAATGCAGAAACATATGTCATGAAAATGGTAGCAAATGAATGGAAATTTGGACAACTAAAACCAATTAATTGTAAGAGTTTTTGAGTTACTATTCTATCACGTGTGGCGGAGCAATTGCTTGTGAAAATTAGGTGAACTTGTCGTAATTTATATGATATATATATATATATATATGTGTGTGTGTGTATTCATTATGTTCAATTAAAGATTTAATGATTATTTTTGTGAGAAAATGGAAATTTCAAAAAGTCAGCTGTCCACAGAGAGAGAGAGAGAGAGGGACGACAATAATTAATTTCATGCATCTTTCACAAGTTTTTGAATTTTAAAAGTTCCAAAAGCTATGATTGAAAATTGTTGTTATCACCGAATGAGGTGTGGGCTCTTCTTCAAACTATCATCCACTCTTTTCCATGATTTAGACGCCCAAACCGAACAAGGAACCGACAAGATATAGGTAGGATTGTGACCCAACAAAATCCTCCATTATTCCACACTCCAGAATTCAATCAGCTTAATTTATCAATAATAATTGGTTGTACACAAGACTTTAAAGGATTTTTTTCCTTTTAATTCAAGTTTAGCAGATATTTATAAATATTTAATTTATTATTATAAAAAATTATATTTAATATATTATTTTTCTATATTTTAACTGAGGTTATTTGATGCTTTTATTACTATATTTGCTTTTAACTTTTTTCTATAAAAATTAAGAAAGGAATAGAAAATAAAAGACTAAAAAATAAATATAATATAAAACCAAATATTTATATAAATATCAACCAATTAAAATCTAAATGACTCAAATGAGATGAAAAG
>JBBYHK010258156.1:0-14885 GCA_038382065.1 Adansonia grandidieri | reverse complement strand
CTATAAGTATCCCAGTTACTTAAAGGACTCGACAACTCTATAAAAAGACAAACCTATACCTATTATACACCTTCAACATAGAACTATCCTAGCGGTAATATAGGACTTGGTTCTAAGAAAATTACTAAAATACGCCTAAGGTGTACCTTTAAACTAATAAGTATCCTGGTAACCTAGAGGATAAAAAATTTAAAGTGACAATTATACCCCTTCATGTGCAATTTATACATCAAAAGTGACCTAAAATGCAAAAATTGCTAATAAGTTCTCTAAACTTTTCAAAATTGCATTTTGTACCTTAACGAAAAATTGAAAGAATAAGAAAAGTTTTAATAATTTCTACAGTCCTCTAGAAGATCAGAGGAATGCTAGAAATATTCTTAAAATATAAAAAATATCACATTAACTTAAGATGCAAAGTCTTTCTAAATGATCCTTAAACTTTGCAATTTAGTTCTTATACAAAATAAACATACAATTGAACACAAAATTCATCATAAAAAATTTATGGAAACCATACCAATAATCACAATATCAATTCGGCCAAGCACCTGTTACCTTAGTACAATATTTTGCAACTTTGCAAATAAGCTCCTAAATTTTTTAAAATTACATTTCGTATCTTAATGAAAAGCCAGAAGAATAAAAAAAGCTTTAATATGTTCTACACCCCTCTAGAGTACTAGAGGATGCTAAAAATATTTCAAAATGAACAAAATACCCCCAAATGAATGATTTTTCTTAATGAACTCAAGGTTTTTCCATTTTTCAATTTAGTCCCTACATAATAGAAAATCATAAATTAATACAAAACACATCATGAAAAATCACAAAAACCATGAGAATGGTTCAGCCAAACACTTATGGTACAAATTTTTCACATTTTACAAATTAGCCCTTAAACTTTCTAAAATTACAAAAATGCCCCTAAAATCTAGAAATGCCTAAAACATGTTTAGGAATGCATTAAACACTCCTTTAAAGGGACATGATTCTTTCAGCCAAGCAAGAATGGCCTAAAATTTTTTTAATATTTTGTAATTTAGTCCCTAAATTTCTAATAATTAAAAAATAACAACAAAATCACAAAAATTTCACTAAATCGTGCTTATATGCAAAAATCAAGCTAGGAACTACCTTTTCAAAACTTGTACAAAAATCACGCACATTATTTTTTTTAGTCCTAAAAATTCTAAATAATCACAAAATAATCAAAATCATCATAAAAATAACAAAATAAATTAAATAAAATGCATTATAAATTTTGGCCTTGACTTATTAACAAAGGATAATAAAATTTTCTCAGCATACAACATGAGTAACAACACATATACAAATAACAAGCTTAGATGCAAAAATAAAATCATAAAAACCAATATATAAACATATTTTCCAACATATAAACATGAAAAATGGCAAGAAAAATATCACAACACATACATATAATAAAGATATATCATTTTTGCTAGCAAACAACAAATTATTTTGATGAAAACTAAAATAAATCTATTAAAAATAAAGTATATCAAGAAAATCCATAAACTTGAATCATGATTTTTATACTTAATCTTTCAACATCGAATGAAATCCATGAGCTAAAGTAATCATAAAACTCATTAAAAGGATGAAACTTGATAAAAATGAACAAGAAGAAAGAGTTGGCTAAATGATTTTAACTTAAACCTTGGAAATTTTAAGAAATTTTTGTGTTTTTTGTAACTTTTTCTTTATGAAAGCCAACATACCTTCTTGAAAGTTTTTCTCTTTTATGGAGTGAATTGGCCAAGGGCTCATGAACAAGTCCTTAGCCGAAAATGATCCTAGATATTTCTATTATTTTCCTTGTTCTTTTCTTTCCTTTTTTTTTCTTTTTTGATTTTATTTTGATTTGATTTAAATTAATTAAGTTTGTCTTTTTGTGGATTATGTCATTAATGATATCATCAAGCTCTTGAGAATTTTGGATGATATTTGTATATTAGGTAAAATTATACCATAAAATTAATTAGAAGGATGAAATTGTAAGATTTAAAAATTATGCATTTGAAATAAAATTTCATATGATCAATTTAATTTAATCTAATAACAAAATCAATTTTAATGTTCAAGAAAAAAGTTAAAATTCTAAACTCGTAAAATTTTACAAGAAAAACCCTTATCAAGAAAATTTGTTATATGTAGAAAAATGTAAAACTCATGAAATAATTTGAATTTTTAGAAACTGATTTAATATGAATTTAATAATAATGTTTGAAGAATTTTAAAAATTAGAAAATTAGAAAAATCCTCCATAAAGATTTACAAAGTAGAAAACGCCATATCTTAGAAACGAGAAAATTCTAAAAAAATGCCAAGCTCATAAAATAAATTGAATTTTGTCAAACTAATTTAATATGAATTAAAAAAATAATAATTAAAGAATTTTAAAAAATTATAAACTTAAAAAAATCATCTCAAAAAATTTACAAGTAGAAAACTTCGTATCATGAAAATGAAAAAATTTTGAAAAAAATGTAAAACTTACAAAATAAATTAAATTAAAAAATGATTTAATATGAATTAAACAATAATATTTAAAGAATTTTAAAAAATTATGAACTCAAATAAATCTTACTTAAAAAATTTACGGAGTATAAAATTTTGTATCTTGACAATGGGAAAACTCTAAAAATATGTTCAAATTTTATAAAAATGATTTTTATTCAACGCATTACTTGAAATATTAATTTATAAAAATAATCCAAAACAATTTTTATTGAAAAATTTCACAAATATGACACTCACGATGCTTTGAAATTTTGAAAATTAATTATTAAAATTGGAAAAATTGACACCTGTGGTATGGAATGCCAATATAAATTTTTCCTTGAATATTTTTATTTTTCAGAGTGCATATTGGCATAAATAGCACACTGGTATCGGTAAAAATATACGATGGTCAACTTTCAAAATTTAAAAAAAAATTCTCAAAAAATTCCTAAAAATGGAAAATTTGACCTTGATAATAGTTATAGAATAAATTTCAAATTTTCAAAAGTATAAAGTTAAAAGCTAATTTTTTTACTTTGATATTCATTTTTTATCCAAGATTTACTTTCTATGACCCTTGAAAATGGCACTAATTTTTTCATATGCACCTGCGATCATTTAAGTACAACTAAATAGGTCTTGAAAATATTTATTCCACCCTAAGGAAGTCTACCACGACCGGGATGTCGCTAAGTGCTTTGTCATGGATATTTAGATTGTTGAAAAAAGGCACGGGGAAAAAATTAGGTGTCTACAGTGTGCCATCCACTTGCTAGGAATAAATAACAATGAATGAAAGTGATAAAAAGTAGAGACATTCACATGACTCCAAAGCATATCACCAATGTTAAAGGATATAGTTCTAGGTCATGGCATTGAAAAGTCTTTATTGATTCCTCATATAAGACATTTATGGAGTATATTTGGTGTCATTACTGGACGTTCAAATGTTTGGAAATGAGTTTTAAAAATTAGACAAGATGCTTCATAATCATAAGATATGTCAAACTACTATTGCAGTCCAACACTTTAGACTATAAAAAATATATATTTTAATGAGGTTATAGACCTTTAGAAGTTTTTTTGTTATTTTTTCTTTAATCTTTATTGATTAGGTAGCATAATAGGCTATTGAAACATTTGATTTCCTGATTGGACGAATATAGTAAAATCTAAGAACATGAGTTGTTCACACGACTTTATTTCAGTGCTTAATTAGTGTTATGAGTTATGCTTGATAGAGATTATCATTTTTATGTATTTTTCCAACTTTTTAGATTTGAATGAATATGCTTTCCGAGCATGTATGGCTTGTCTAGTGGGTATTCCAAACGAATTAGGAAAAAATTCTAGAAGGCAGGCTGGTCAGGCTTGTTGGGCAATGCAGTAGTGTCTAATTAAAAATTTACGTGATTGCTAAAATGATTTTCTAGCATTTTTTGAATTTTTTTCATTGAAGTATAATGAGTAAGCATACATTTGAATTTTGTTTGGTGATTTTCTATGACAGGAATAATCTGAAATAAATTTAAAAATCTTGATAGGTTAAATATATCCCTATTTTAATTTTTTTCGAGTTTGGCATCTACTGTTTCGAGGCATTTGATGCCTCAAAATCGACTCTAGCAGTCATGTTAGTGTGTGAACAGGTCTAGAAGTGTCATATAGAAGATTCCTAGTGTCTCACATTAAGGCTTCCGAGTTGAATTAAATAAAAAGTTAATTTTTAGTCTTGTTTGAAAAGTATTGATTTCTTCAATTTAGTTCAGGTGTGCTATTTTTGTGATTTCTTGAAATGGGGTCAAAATTGATAAAAAAAATTACAAATGGATCACTAGAGAATATCTTTGAGTGAAATTTTTTTATAAGATTTTTCCTTTATAAATGATTTTTGCTCCAAATCAATTGTAAATTCGAGTTAGTCCCGGTAAGAGTATCAAGATACATTTTTTGGTGATATTTTGTTTGATTTAGATATTATAAATAAAAGGGAGATTATGATTGAACAACAAGATTGAAATCGAGAAAAACAATTTTGGATATGTGTGATTGAATGGTACCAAGTATTAGGCATCATGAGAGGGATCGAGTCCTTATGTTGTAACTGACTCCTCAGCCAACTTTGTGGATCTTTGTTAGACACAGATCATGAAATTGTTCCTTTAGGGTTTGTAACTCTTTAGTGACTGGTTTAAATAGGTAATCGATGACACCAATAGGCTGAATAGATCGATGGTAACTCCTCAACCTAGTCACTCTCATATTTCAATATGAAAGCCTTTGATGAATAATTTATTCTGATTGATTGGTTCCTATACAACGATTAGCAGTGCTGTTTGCTATTATATATTGAGGTTCGTATCTCAATATATTATGATAGCTTTTTGGCGACTCCATTGGGGATATCTTAGAGAGTCAGGCCTTAGACTAGTTATAATTCATTCGAGTTCTGATTTTTCTCAGTTTTAGTTGGTGTTTAATTATAATCCCCTTGATATTTATCATTGTGATTATTTGACTAATTGATTATTATGGTATTGTTATGTGCATTAACCATGTTGTAGCATTTAAATAAAAAAATCTGATGCTACACTTGCTTATAAACATAAGCAAAATGATTAATATATATCTCAAATGATGAATTAAGATCTAAGTCTGGAGCTTTCGTGGCACACACTACATTAGCATATGCATTAGACTCTTTCCCAAGTACCATGTAAGGGAAGATATAAGACAAATTTTAGGATATATAGGGTTATTAGCCAATCACGTGAGCAACAATCCATATGGCCAACCAAAGTCCTCAAGGTGCATTGCTCTTGTTTTTTTATTCGCCCATATAAACATGAGCAGCGTACTCACCCGAATTGAACCTATTCTACTAAGCCTATGATAGGCCTAAGATCGTGGTTCCTTGATTGTTCTTCCTGGGTAGAAGGAAAGATTTGGGGGCCGTTTATGCTAGAGGTTGTCCTAAACATGTATATAATGAGCCATAGGAGCCAAACTCAGTTAACTACCTAGAAAGTCTAGAAGAACTCAAATTTAAGGTACAATTGAGAAACACTTCTAACCTTCTTTGACTTTATTTTCTTTCTACACTAAGTCTTGAATGGTGTTGAATGAACTTTCTCACTCGCGATATTTATCATCCCATTAATATGAGTCTATATTGACATTTGATTATAATTTGCTGTTTGGCTATCGGGTTGATGGGTAAAATATGTTTGAAAAATAACACCTAGCTGAGGTGAATAGATAACTTGGAGTCTTACATCATGAATGTTATAGTGTTGAGAACATTTGAACATACTATTATGTTGTCAGATTGATGGTTAGTGTGACACTAGAAGCATCATGATAGCTCAGTTTTGAAAAAAGTGTCCTGAAAAGAATTGATGCCCTAAATTAGGACTGTATATTAAACAGTTTAGTTTTTAGAGTTTGGTTATAGGATATGTACCCTAATAACAAAATAAAATGTCCTTTCAATTCTAAAAGGCTATAGAGCTAGATAACAAAATTTTTGAGACCATTTGAAATATTTTAAATTTATTATATATAACTAATTTGTGATTTTGGTTGCCTTATTTGTTTGTTTTTCATGCATTTTAGCATCATCATTAGTGCATCTGAAGGCTATTGGCATGAAAAGGGACAATGTCCTTCCTGAGGGTTATCCGATAGGGGAACATGTGGTTCCAGCAGAAGAAAAGTATTCCTACTAAAGGATTGGTCGAAAGAGATTTAAAAGCAACATAGGGATATTTTGAAAATCGAGTATGTCTCACCATTTCTGGTCCGAGTCAATATTGAGTTTCGACAGAATGACTTACCAGCTTTATGGGCCATATGGGATCAATAGGCAGTATTGAGAAAAATCTATTCACTCAAAAGTATGGATATATAGCATTATTGATTTGGGTTGAGATAGATAGTAGGTTGTTTCAAGCCTTGGCTTAGATTTGGAATCCGAGATATCAATGCTTTACTTTAAATAGGGAGGATATGGTTTCGACAATTGATGAATATACCACCTTGTTACATATTAAAAATATTATTCTTGATTAAGTGTACAGCAAGGAGTCTAATCTACCAATAATGAAGAGATAGTTGACCAATATCATAGGGGTATCTAAAGCTTGGATTAGGGTATATGTGGCTAGGAAGGGTCAAAATGATTGTATATCATGGCATAGGTTAGAGATTTGATGGATAATTGTTGAGACCCCAAAAAAAAAGGATATCTTTGCATTGGCTATTTATGGATTATTGATATTTTTTATGACTTTGAGGCATATTAATTTTGCATTGGTCAATTTTTTTAATCAATTAAGATATAATATTAGCTCCATTATGTTGATTCTTGCTAAAATGATACGGTCTTTAAACTTTTGCAAGAGAAAAGCCAAGAGTGAATTTCTCAGGTGCACTTCATTGCTACATATATGGTCCATAATCACTTTTAGAAAGATATGGAAGTTAATATCCGAATGTGTACTGCATCATTCGCTTCGATCACTGAGTTCTTTAGGAAAGATAGGTCGAGTGATTATATTGAGGATCAGTAAGTGTCCATATTTTAGAACCTAAAGAAGAATAATGTTACATGAAGAACACCATGGATGTTTTCTTGAGTTATGCTATATCAATACAAACATTGACATTAGGTACCCTTGCTAGGCATTTTGGCTTGTATTAGATATGCTCTTTTATTGGTCCAAAGGTAGTTTGAGTCTCAACAGTTCATTCCTTCAACTCACGATCTAGGTGAGTTTGATTTTACATATAGAGGAAATGGTTATATAAAGAGAATGTAGGCCGTGGCTGATGAATGGAGAAAGACTTAGTGCATGCAGTTGGCTTAGTATTAGGATGATATAACTCTGGCTTATGAGGTTTGAAGAAATAATTAGCTCAATGACATTATCTTACTTCCATATGAGGATATCATTCTTTCTACATGAGAGTCACTATTTGAGGTTAAACTATTGAGAAAGAATTTCAGTCAAAATGGGCAGTGTTTCAATTAGAGATTGCATGATTAGAGTTAAAAAATAAGCAGTTAAAGTATGACCAAGCTATATGTGAACAATAATTGGAAGAGCTCCATAAGAAAAGAGATAGTGCTAAGCAAGGTATGGAGGAATTGCATTAGGATAATAACTAACTCAAGATAGCCTTGAAAAATGCCAAGATTGTAAGTCATCCAACCAGTAGGGGTTCAAAGTGGCAGAACTGAACAAGAAAGTGAATCTATGGAAAAGCAGAGCCAAAAAAAGTGCAGAATGGGTAGTCAAGCTTTCAACTAGCCTATTTAGTAAGCAAAAAGAAAAATGGTAATACACTCACTTAATTACAAGTTTAGAGTGACATAAAGATGAAACCCATATCTCCGTTAGTACTTAATGTTCCTATCAAAGAAGAGGAACAAAAATAAAGCATTGTTCCAGTGGACCAGAATTAGAAATGTTCTTATTTCTTATCAAAGATGTAATTCAAATGATTTTTGTACTAAACGAATATCTAAACTTGGTTTTCTTTTATAATTACTGATGTGAATATTGATTGGTAATCTTATATTGGAGTTATTGCCTTAGCCAATGTCTTCGATATGTTTGCATAATATTCATGTCACTGTATATATGTGTGCATTTGCATTAATGTCATAGCATGCATAATAATCACAATGCGAGATTCTAAAATCTAGTGTCATTCTTTAAGGGAAAAATATTACGAAAATAGGGAAACTTGTAAAGATACTAGTTCAGAAGAGATATAATACCCATTTTCATCTTAGAAATATGGAGAATGCTTTAGCAACTAGGTTGGAAAAGGTGGAGGAAGCTCAAGAAAGGATGACAAGGGTCAAGAAGAACTTAGGTTGCAATTAGCCAAGATCATAGAGTTAACGACATTAGTTACCAAAAAGAAGGAGCAAGTTAAAGGCTCAGGTTCTTAAACCAAAAATGCTAAACCAAAGGGAATATTTAATGAATTTGTAAATGGTGATAGATTAAAAGTACGTACCTTTGATCCGGGTGTCTCAATGTTTGAATTGCTCCTATGGTGCATGGGCATCCTAAAGATGTAGTGCCACAGATGATCATTAATAAAGGGTTGAATTTAAGATCAACTCCAGCAAACTCATTAGTCCCTGATCTCAATAAGGCAGTTGAGTTAGATAGGCTTATGACAGAAGCAACTAATTCTGCTAAAAAAAAAAAGGTACAGTTGTAGGTCATGGAAAAAAGATTGAGAGCTATAGAAGCAGTAGATGTGATAGAATAAGGTTTAGTGTCTATGATGATCATACCTCTAAAATTCAAGACATTGAAATTTGATACGTATAATGGTACAACATGCCCGTATGCTCACATCAGGATGTATTGTCTCAAGATGGTAGGTTATAGAAAACAATGAGAAGTTGTTGATCTATTATTTTCAGGATAATTTAATTGGTGCTGTTGCCAAATGGTATATGGGTTGGATAAAGCCAAGATTTAGACATGATCAAATATTTCAAGTTTTGCTAGAATAATACAAACATGTCATAGATTGGGCACACAACCGATTGTCATTACAAAAATATGGAAAAAAGTCTAATAATAGTTTTAGACAATGTGCTTAGAGTTGAAGAGAAGAGGCTACACAAGTGATTTTTTAATAGAAAAAGAGATGACTATTATTTTCATCAACACTTTAGGCATCCATCATAACAGCAATAAGTATAATTACCTAATTAAGTGTCTTTATATTTATGGACCAAAATTGGGCTTTAGTAAGGCATCATGGCCACCGGATATGCAGGAAATGTCAATATGACCTCTTTAAGAAACTTTTTAGTACTCGACCTCTCAGTGTACTTTGATCTTTTTATTGGATATCGTGAAAAGACCATGAGCATGGTGCAATGTCTACTTATGTATCAATCCATATTAGTTCTTGCAACTTTTGATTAACCTCAAGAATTTAGAGAATGTGTTGGCCGATGACTTTATCAAGTTAACTAAATCCCAAAACATATAATATATATCTTTAATGTCACTCAGAGTGGTGGATTACTCATCCACCTTTGTATGGTTCATGCCATACCCAAAACCACCCTAATATAAGCATCGTCTATTATGGATCCATTTATGATGGAATCAAAGCATGATAGTCCCCATACAAGATGACCAAGTATTATAAGTCTAACTACTAATATACACGACTAGAACATGAAACATATTCCATAGACACTTAAGTAATTTATAGTAAATGGAGTTCTTATACGGGCCATATTTAGTGAAACTTATTCCACAAAATGAGCACCCATATGCTATCCCCAAGTATCTTTATAATTTAACTTTTATGAAATCAAAGAGTTATAGGCATAAATGCATAGAGCCTTAGCATATGCTAGTCTTTGTGTATTGTCAATGCCTTATCTTGACAATATGATGACTGGGAATGTTTTTAGAAACACGGTAGTGATGCATAATGATCTCATCATCGTAAGTCATTACTAACTTTGCAAGGCTATTATGTTTCATGGGCTTCATCCAATTAGTGTTTGCGTGATTGTTAATCATGCCACTAACATGAAGGAAAACCTTCAATCACTAACATAAATGGGTAATTTGCATTACTAATGTATGCATGCCTCATCCAATCTCATTTGCTTTAAGGCATATACAAACAATGATACCAAGTCATCTTGTATAGGAAGTGTCATACTTTAATTCCATCATAAACGAGTCCATAATAAATGGATGTTATGGTAGGGTCATTTTAGGTATGACATTAACCATATGAAGATGGATGAGTAATCCAAAGAGGATTCACCATTCCAAGTGACATCAAAGACATATCTCATTATTCTTGGATTTGGCTAACTTGATAAAGTCATTGGCCAATGCATGATGAATTTAGGAGAAATTATTTTTCCAAATTTATGAGGTTAACCAAAAGCTGCAGGAACTAATATGGATTGATACATGATTAGACATTGCACCATGCTCATCATTTTTTTGAGGTATTTGGTGAAAAGACCAAAATACACTAAGAGGCTGACCACTGAAAAGGTTCTTTGAAGTCATATTGACTCCTCAACATTTGGGTTGTCATGATGGGTTGCTAGATCCCACTCTTGATCTATGAATATAATAAATTAGATTAACTATATTCATCACCAACATGTTGAGAACCTAATGGGTCACACACAATAAGATGCTTTGTTGATTAAAATTGAGATTTAATTACGTATGATTCAATTAAGTATGACTTAATTAAGTAAAAAGTGGAATAACGAGAATTAATTGAATAAGTTTAATTAAGAATAATTTAAGATATAAATTAGATTTATGAAATCTAATTAGAGATGCCTTAATATGGCAATAAAGATAAGAATGTCTAATCAAGATAATGTCTATTTGTAGACATGGTTTTAGGATAATATTAAATAAAGCTAGATAAATGAACTTAAAAAATTAAATAAATTATTTGATAATTATTTAATTAATTTTTCAATATTATTTACTTGAAGTAAAAATTATTTTACTTGGGTTAGAAAATTTAATTATGAATTAAATGATCAAATATGTAAATTACGGGGTTAGGCTAAAAGCCTTAATTATCAAGCCAAGGGAGTTTAGCTGTGGACTACTCTAAGTTAGGCTTGTTAATGGGCAAGACACATGGAAGAGCTATTCTTGTGTGCTATTAGGCTGAAATATTATTAAGTTACTACTAAGGCCCAATCTTGGACAAGCTAATTAAAATAGTTTTAATTAGGCTCTAAGAAACATTCCAAAGTGGCGCTACCTTCTGGGTATGTTAGTAATGGGCTTAATTGACCCATTAGTTAAGTCTAGCCTAATTTTAAATGTATTATACATTATTAGGTTGATTTGGCTGATATAAGCTTTCTAAAAACCCTATGCACTAATCATTAAACTTTCTTAAAGAGGGTAATGCAATATTTCAACTTCTCTAAGCAAATTAGTGCAATCTTAAGTTTTTGAAGGATTTGAAATCATTTTTTTATCACAACTAAAGTAGAAAATCAGTTTTCTATCTTAAAGGAATTAATCGAGATAAAAGACTAAGACTTTAAGCTGGTTTACTAGGATTTGCAAAAAAAAAGCTACCTTTTTACGAAGCTATTATCTTTTTCATCTTGGTGCAATAGGTATAGGAATTATTCCTAGATCACTTCAGATCTAAACTTATTGGCTATATATCTTTAAGTTGAAGCTCGAAAAGTCTTTTAGCTAGCATCGAAGAACTAGCGAACCTTATGAAGGCTTCAATAGGCATCTGTGTGAATCACTGTTAAAGATAAGACATTTGTACTGCTTGTGAACTTAAAAGAAGATCATACGTACTAAGCCATATTGCATTCATGCTAGGATCGTCACACATAGAGTTACAAGTCTCTACGTAGGTATAATTTCTATTAGATCTATGTTTTAAACTACTACTGATCATATATACATCTCTTTCTAAGATTTTGAGGAAATATAGGAACTTCTCTAGTTTCTTTTTGCTACGTATATTTAATTCTAATAAATATTATGTTTATATCGATAAGCATGAGCTTAAAGATTCCTTTTCAATGGTATGAGAGACTAAGGTTTGTGATTACATGTGGTCTAGAATGCCAATTTTTGGTGACAATCAATTTGATTGATTTGTGAGTTGATTTAGTGATTTTTAGTCTTGGTAAAATTCTCAAAAGATATTTTTTATTAATTTTTTAAATTTGGACAGCATGTAATTCTTAGATTTGATCATATATGAAAGTGTTTAAATAATTAATTAATTTAATTAATTCAGCTTAAAGTCCTAACATATATTTTACTTTCAAGGTTGTTTCGATGTTATTTTGATGCATTTCTTGAATTAAAAATTAAAGAAATTGTTTACTTTCAATTTTTTAATTTTTATAATGTTAATCCATTTTTATTATAAATATTAATTAGTTTAAAATATTTTTTTTATAATTAAATTGCTACTAAAGTTATTTGTCAATGTTTTAGCATTGATTGATTCTAGAATGGCTCCATTTCAATGTTTTAATGGTGCTAAAATTTTTACCAGCCATTGCTATGATTTTTCCATTTTTCTTCCACCTTGGAAGTATCATAAATTGTTAATAATACATTTTGGGAAAATTAGGTTAAAATTAGAGTTGAGAATGTTTCAATTTTGAGCCATATCTACTGCATTAGATGTGCTTGATGTGTGTGGTACTTCATCTTCCTCATTGGAACCTTCATGTAGCATCCATGCCAGTAGGTTGTTATTGTAAATTTGCTGTATTTTTAGAGGTTTAGTGGGAGGAAGATGATAGAATTTGAGTTAGACTAGGATTGCTTGAATAGGAAGCATGATGGGAACTAAATCCTAATGAGACTAGGAAACCTAACTCGCCACGTTCTCCTACTTGGAGTAGGATTCATGCAACTTGGATTTTCTTAAAATTTAAAGTCTGATATGATCATATCAAGATAAGCTAAAAAAGTTAAAATGAAAAAGATTTCGCTAAACATTAGAAATAGGTTGGCGCAATCACCTTCTTGAAAGGTTGATTTCCATCAGGTTTCCTAGTTATCATCAAAAACTTAATTATCCAATTGTATTAATTTTCTTAAATTGATTAAGATATGAATTGGATAATTTAATAAACATCAAATTACACTTTAATTAAATTTCTTAATTAAAAATATATTTCATTTAAATGATTAATCCTAATTCGATTGGGATTTGTTCTAATGTGATTAGAATAAATGTTAATCATGTAAGAAAATTGTTTTCTTAATTAAGCTAAATATGGACCAATTACTGACTTCAAAAAAAATGGAAAACAAGCTTCTGTACTAGTTTAGGAAATATTACATGTTAAATAGTTTGTCCAAATTAAGATAAAGATATCTAAAAGTTAGATAATGTCTTAATTAAGAAAAACAACCTAAAAATTAGGTAATGTCCAATTTAATGTCTTAAAATATTGCTTCTGGAAAAACAAGTTTCCTAAAATGGATGGTTCATCTAAATTAAGAAAAAACTATCTAAAAGTTAGATAATGTCCTAATTAAGACAAACAACCTAAAAGTTAGGTAATGTTCAATTTAAAAATGTTAGGAATTTAACTAAAAAAGTTTTAATTAAAGAACCAGAATTACTAAATAATTTGATAAATCATCTCAAATTATTTGATAAGATTTATGCAAATAACGCACAAAATCACCAACTGATATTGTCTATGCTTATGTTAATTCATGTTTATAATATAATTATGTTAGCATAAGGATGATTATGGAGTAGACCTTAGTATGACTAGGTTATGGATGGTTAAATTTTTCTTTTGGTATTTATTTTATGAATAAGGTCTGTGAACCCTATCTTCTCTTCTCACCTCATTCCCTCGAATGTAACTTGAGGTTTCTTAAAATGATATTTAATAGCTACATAGGATTGTAGATTTAGATTTAGGTTAAAGATTAGAATTTATGTAAATCCTAGATGCAAAAAAAAAAATGGTGCCAAGAAGAAAGGATAAAAAAGATCATCATCAAGTCTTGTGAAGACCTTGTATGATATTGCTAGGTATTTAACCAATTAGTTTCCTAATGGCTTAAAGAAACTAGATAGATAAAGTTCATAATCATCATAGTAGATTGTATGTGTAAGATTTATTTTTGAATATATATATGTGATATATGATTGAATAAATGCTAAGCAAGCTAATCAAAAAAAGCAATGAAACCTAAGATAAATGATTAAAAGTCCCTCGTAAATATTGAGTCCATGCATAAGTATGATTAGTCGCCTTCCATTACTCATAAAAGATACTTGAGTTTTAGTCATGGATGACTTGTTAAGTTCCTCAAGGTTTTTTTTACCTGAACTACTTGAGATATGAATAATGGCTCTTACTTAACTATTGTTGTATGTTTCAGATGTGTTGCACTTGACCATATGACTTTAGAGGTGATGATTAGGTGACTTGCATATGATGCATTTAGGTAAAAAGTTACCACGTAACTGATCTAAGAGTTGCATAGAGATGCAACTGGTAAACTAAGTTATCTACCTAATTAGTTTTTACATAATTTGTTGAGTCGATCAAGTTTGAGTATAGTGAAAGAGTTGCCTAGATCATCAAGAATATTTAAACGTTGAACATTTTAGACTATGGTTGAGGGCTATAATCTTGATAAAATAATGAGGACAATCATTAAAGTTGTAAAACCTTATTTAATGATTAAAATTGCTAATTATAAACTACAAAATGTTTTGGCTCATAAGGGATAAAAACACAGCATGACTAATAGTAGAGGTGGCAATTGGGCGGGTTTGGGCGGGTTCAG
>JBBYHK010257720.1:0-29029 GCA_038382065.1 Adansonia grandidieri | reverse complement strand
TAGCCTTTCTTTCACAAATTGAACCCAAGAATTTAGATGAGGCTCTAAAAGATGATAATTGGATCATGGCTATGCAAAAAGAGTTAGACCAATTTCAAAGAAGCAAAGTTTGGAATTTAGTTGATAAACCTAGTAATTATCCCATTGTAGGTACTAAATGGGTTTCTAGGAACAAACTTGATTAGAATGGAACAATAATTAGGAATAAGGCTAGATTAGTAGCTAAAGGATATAGTGAAGAAGAAAGAATTGATTATGATGAAACTTATGCCCCTGTGGCTAGAGGCCATTAGAATACTACTAGCTTTTGCATGTTTCAACAATTTCAAGTAATATTAAATGGATGTCAAAAGTGCTTTTTTAAATGGCTTCATTAATGAGGAAGTTTATGTTGAGCAACCTCTCGGTTTGAGAATCCTCATTTTCTCAATCATGTTTTTAAACTTTCCAAAGCTTTATATGGACTAAAGCAAACACCTAGGGCATTGTATGAAAGACTCAAAATTTTTAATTGAAAAAGGTTTCAGTAGAGGCAATGTTGACAAAACTCTATTTATAAAAGTAAAAAAAAAAAAAGACATTTTAGTGATTCAAGTTTGTGTTGATGATATTATTTTTGGTGCTACTAATGAATCTCCTTGTCAAGAATTTTCTAAGTTAATGCAAGGTGAGTTCGAGATTAGCATGATGGGAGAATTAACATTCTTCTTGGGGCTACAAATTAAACAAACCAAAGATGGCATCTTCATTAATCAAGAAAAGTACACTAGAGAATTATTCAAGAGGTTCAAAATGGATGAAGCTAAGCCTTGTTCCACACATCTGAGTACCTCAACAAAGCTTGAAAAAGATGAAGGCGGTAAAATCATTAACTCTAAACTTTATAGGTCTATGATAGGTTCATTACTATATCTTACCATAAGTAAACCGAACATAATGTTTAGTATATTGATACTCAGATCCCAATATCGATATAACAAGCTATAATGGTCATTTTTTTTATTTGTGTATCGATGGTATTGTATCAATACTATAGCGTGGAATTGAACGGAGACAAGCATTTATGAAGGCTACAACAGCTCTCCAACCACCACATTAAATGCCCAACATCTATGAATCAATTTCTAGCTATAAAAGGAGGTTCCAAATAGCTGAAGAAGTAGAGATACAGATTTCATTGAATCATTGACCAACAAAAAGCTCAAAATCATCAAATTCATTATTTTCCACTTGTATCAAATTCATACTCTTCAAGTATATTTGTATCTCATTCATCTTGTACTTAAATTCTAGCAAAAATCTACTTACTAGAGGTTCAATTTGTTTGCAAAATACTTCTTTCATTTCATAAAAAAGGGTTGTATGAAAGTGAGTGAAAATATTTGAGAGTTTAGGGTATAATTCTCAAAGTAATTGAAAGGTTCTATCTAAGCCTTAAAAGATAGTTGTGTAAGGTTATACCTTAGCCTTAAAGGTAACAATTTCTTTAGTGAATTATGGGAGTGACCTTGGTAAGAAAGTACCAAGAAGAGAGGACGTAGGTGTCAAATTAAAGGATTGAACCTTTATACATCCATTGTTGGTTTTTCTCTTCCTTACTTATTTTTAATTTCCAGATTTACAAAGTTTTTATAGCACCAATTCACCCTCTTAATTCAATCTCTCTTTTGAAGCTAACATAATCTCCTTTCTTTTATAATTTGGCACCATAAACACATTCTCCTCGTTGGGATAAATGATATTGATGCTTTGGTTTCATGTGAAAAACCTTTCATTCTACCATTTTTAGAATTAAAGTTTGTCTTTCGATTAGGATAAACATGAATTCACATAATATTCTCTTTTCTTTTAAAGATTTGGCACCACACATCCATTCTTCTCATTGGGATAAATGAATTAATGCTTTGGTTTCATAAGAAAAACTTCTTATTCTATCAGTTTAGAATTAATGTTCTTCCATCAATTTGGACAAACACGGATTCAAATAATAATCTCATTTTTTCATGACTTGGCACCATAAACACATTCTCCTTATTAGGATAAATGATATAGATGCTTTGCTTTCATAAGAAAAATTTCTTTTTCTGCCATTTTTAGAATTAAAACTCATCTTTCAATTATGATAAACATGGATTCATATAATAATTTAATTTTTTTAATGATTGGGCATCACAAATCCATTCTCTTTATTGGGATAAATGAATTGATGCTTTGGTTTCATACGAAAAACCTCTCTTTGTACTATTTTTAGAATTAATGTTTGTCTGTCGATTTGGACAAACAAAGTTTCACATAATAATCTCCTTTCTTTTCATGATTTGGCACCATAAACACATTCTTCTCGTTAGGATAAATGATACTGATTCTTTGGTTTCATATGAAAATCTTTTTTCTACCATTTTTAGAATTAAAGCTCATCTTTCAATTAGGATAAACATGAATTCACATAATAATCTCCTTTCATTTAATGGTTGGGCACCAGCAATTCATTCTCCTCATTGGGATAAATGAATTGATGCTTTGGTTTTATAAGAAAAACTTCACTTCCCACCATTTTTTAGAAGCAAAGTTCATCTGTTAACTAGGACAAACATAGATTCACATAATAATCTCCTTTCTTTTCATGATTAGGCATCATAAACACATTCTCCTCATTGGGATAACTGGTATTGATGCATTGGTTTCATAAGAAAAACATTTCTTTCTACTATTTTTAGAATTAAATTTCATTTGTCAACTAGGACAAACATAGATTCACATAATAATCTCTTTTCTTTTTATGATTGGGCACCACAAATTCATTCTCCTTATTGGGATAAATGAATTGACTCTTTGGTTTCAAAAGAAAAACATCTCTTTCTACCTTTTTTAGAATTAATGTTTATCTTTCCATTTGGAAAAACATAGATTCATATAATAATCTCCTTTCTTTTCTTGATTTGGCACCATAAACACATTCAACTCATTGAGATAAATGATACTGATGCTTTGGTTTCATATCAAAAACATCTCTTTCTACCATTTTTAGAGTTAAAGTTTGTCTTTTGATTGGGATAAGCATGAATTCACATAACAATCTCCTTTCTTTTAATGATTGGGCACCACAAATCCATTCTCCTCATTGGGATAAATGAATTGATGCTTTGGTTTCATAAGAAAAAACTTTTCTTTCTACCATGTTTAGAATTAATATTCATCCATCGATTTGGACAAACACAGATTCACATAATAATCTCCTCTCTTTTCTTGATTTGGCGCCATAAACACATTCTTCTCACTAGGACAAATGATACTTATGCTTTGGTTTCATATGAAAAACTTCACTTTCTACTACTTTTAGAATTAAATTTCATTTTTTGATTGGGATAAACATGAATTCAGATAATAATCTATTTTTTTTAATGATTGGGCACTACAAATTCATTCCCTTCATTGGGATAAATGAATTGATGCAAGGTTTCAGAAGAAAAGCTTTTCTTCCAACCATTTTTTAGAATCAAAGTTTGTCAGTCAACTAGGACAAACAGGGATTCACATAATAATCTCTTTTTTTTTTTTCATGATTGGGCACCATAAACACATTCTCCTCATTGGGATAAATCATATTGACGCATTGGTTTCATAAGAAAAACTTTTTTTCTACCATTTTTAGAATTAAAGTTTGTTTGTCAACTAGGACAAACATGGATTCACACAATAATCTCCTTTCATTTCATGATTGGGCACCACAAATTCATTCTCCTCATTGGGATAAATGAATTGATGCTTTGGTTTCATAAGAAAACTTTTCTTTCTACCATTTTTAGAATTAAAGTTCGTCTGTCAACTTGGACAAACATGGATTCACATAATAATCTTTTTTCTTTTCATGATTTGGCACCACAAATTCATTCTCCTTATTGGGATAAATGAATTGATGCTTTGGGTTCATAAGAAAAACTTCTCCTTCTACTATTTTTAGAATTAATGTTTGTCCCCCCATTTAGAAAAACATGGATTCATATAATAATCTTCTTTCTTTTCTTGCTTTGACACCAAAAAAACATTCTACTCGTTGGGATAAATGATACCGATGCTTTGGATTCATATGATAAACTTCTCTTTCTATCATTTTTAGAATTAAAGTTCATCTTTCGATTGGATAAACATGAATTCACATAACAATAACTTTTCCTTTAATGATTGGGCATCATAAATTCATTCTCCTCATTGGGATAAATGAATTAATGCTTTGGTTTCACAAGAAAAACTTCTCTTTCTACCATTTTTAGAATTAATGTTCATCCGTCGATTTGGACAAACACAGATTCACATAATAATCTCCTTTCTTTTCATGATTTCGCACCATAAACACATTCTTCTTGTTGGGATAAATGATACTGATGCTTTGGTTTCACATGAAAAACTTTTTTTCTACTACTTTCAGAATTAAAGTTTTTTTCAGCTGGGATAAACATGAATTCACATAATAATCTCTTTTCTTTTAACGATTGGGCGCTACAAATTCATTCATCTCATTGGGATAAATGAATTAAAGCTTTGGTTTCATAAGAAAAGCTTTTCTTCCAATTATTTTTTAGAATTAAAGTTCATCTGTCAACTAGGACAAGCACAGAATTATATAATATCTCCTTTTCTCTTTTGATTTGGCACCATAAACACATTCTCCTCGTTGGGATAAATGATACTGATGCTTTGGTTTCATATGAAAAACATTTCTTTCTACCATTTTTAGAATAAAAGTTTGTTTGTCAACTAGGCCAAACATGGATTCACATAATAATCTGCTTTATTTTCATGATTAGATACCATAAATTCATTCTCCCCATCAGGATAAATGAATTGATGTTTTGGGTTCATAAGAAAAACTTATCTTTCTACCATTTTAGAATTAATGATCGTTCTTCCATTTGGAAAAACACGAATTCACATAATAATCTCCTTTCTTTTATTGATTTGGCACCATAAACAAATTCTCCTCGTTGGGATAAATGATACTGATGCTTTGGTTTCATATGAAAAACTTCTCTTTCTACCATTTTTAGAATTAAGGTTCGTATTTCGATTGGGATAAACACGAATTCACATAATAATCTCTTTTCTTTTAATGATTGGGCACCACAAATTCATTCTCCTCATTGGGGTAAATGAATTGATGCTTTGGTTTCGTAAGAAAAACTACTCTTTCTACCAGTTTTAGAATTAATATTCATCCATCAATTTGAACAAACACAAATTCGCATAATAATCTCCTCTCTTTTCATGATTTGGCGCCATAAACACATTCTCCTCGTTAGGATAAATGACACTGATACTTTGGTTTCATATGAAAAACTTCTTTTTTTACTATTTTTAGAATTAAAGTTCATTTTTCGATTGGGATAAACACGAATTCACATAATAATATCTTTTTTCCTAATAATTAGGTGCAACAAATTCATTCTCCTCATTAGGATAAATGAATTGATGCTTTGGTTTCATAAGAAAAGCTTTTCTTCAAACTATTTTTTAGAATCAAAGTTCATCTGTCAACTAGGACAAACATGAATTCACATAATAATCTCTTTTTGTTTCATGATTGGGCAATGTAAACACATTCTCCTTATTGGGATAAATGATATTGAGGCATTGGTTCCATAAGAAAAACTTTTCTTTCTACCATTTCTAGAATTAAAGTTCATCTGTCCACTTGGACAAACATGGATTCACATAATAATCTCCTGAATTTGCCTCATTGGGATAAATGAATTGATACTTTGGTTTCATAAGAAAAACTTCTCTTTCTACCATTTTTAGAATTAATGTTCGTCCGTCCATTTAGAAAAAACATAGATTCACATAATAATCTCCTTTCTTTTCTTGATTTGGCCCTGTAAAAACATTCTTTTCATTGAGATAAATGATACTGATGCTTTGGTTTCGTATGAAATACCTTTTTTTTACCATTTTTAGAATTAAAGTTTGTCTTTTGATTAGGATAAATATGAATTCACATAAGCGCACCTAAATTCATTCTTCTCATTGGGATAAATGAATTAATGCTTTGGTTTCATAAGAAAAACTATTCTTTCTACCCTTTTTAGAATTAATGTTCATCCATCTATTTGGACAAACACAAATACATAATAATCTCCTCTCTTTTCATGATTTGGTGCCATAAACATATTATCCTCGTTAGGATAAATGATACTGATACTTTGGTTTCATATGAAAAACTTCTATTTTTACTATTTTTAGAATTAACGTTCACTTTTTGATTGGGATAAACACGAATTCACATAATAATCTCCTTTTTTTAATGATTGGGCACTACAAATTCATTCTCCTCATTAGGATAAATGAATTGATGCTTTGGTTTCACAAGAAAAACTTTTCTTCCAACCATTTTTTAGAATCAAAGTTCATCTATCAACTAGGACAAACACAGATTCAAAAAATAATCTCCTTTCCTTCCATGATTGGGCACCATAAACACATTCTCCTCATTGAGATAAATGATATTGACGCATTGGTTTCATAAAAAAATTTTTTCTTTCTACCATTTTTAGAATTAAAGTTCGTCTGTCAACTAGGACAAATGTGGATTCACATAATAATCTCCTTTCTTTTCATGATTGGGCACCACAAATTCATTTTTCTCATTGGGATAAATGAATTGATGCTTTGGTTTCATAAGAAAAACTTACCTTTCTACCACTTTTAGAATTAATCTTCTCATTGGTTTCATAATTAAAGTTCATCTTTTGATTGAGATAAACATGAATTCATATAATAATCTTTTTTCTTTTAATGATTGGGCACCCCAAATTCATTCGCCTTATTGGGATAAATGAATTGATGCTTTGGTTTCATAAGAAAAACTACTCTTTCTACCATTTTTAGAATTAATATTCATCCGTCGATTTGAACAAACTTAGATTCACATTATACTCTCTTATCTTTTCATGATTTGGCACCATAAACACATTCTCCTTGTTGGGATAAATGATACTGATACCTCGGTTTCATATGAAAAACTTTTATTTCTACTATTTTTAGAATTAAAGTTTATTTTTTGACTAGGATAAACACAAATTCAGATAATAATCTATTTTTTTAAATGATTGGGCATTACAAATTCATTCTCCCCATTAGGATAAATGAATCGATGCTTTGGTTTCATAAGAAAAGCTTTTCTTCTAACCATTTTTTAAAATCAAAGTTCGTCTATCAACTAGGACAAATATAGATTCACAAAATAATCTCCTTTCTTTCCATGATTGGGAACCATAAACACATTCTCCTCATTGGGATAAATGATATTGACGCATTGGTTTCATAAGAAAAACTTTTCTTTCTACCATTTTTAGAATTAAAGTTCATCTATCAACATGGACAAACATGGATTCACATAATAATCTCCTTTCTTTTCATGATTGGACACCATAAATTCATTCTCCTCAATTGGATAAATGAATTGATGCTTTGGTTTCATAAGAAAATCTTCTTTTTCTACCATTTTTAGAATTAATATTCGTCCGTCCATTTGGAAAAACACAGATTCACATAATAATCTCCTTTCTTTTCTTGATTTGGCACCATAAACACGTTTTCCTCGTTGGGATGAATGATACTAATGCTTTGATTTCATATGAAAAACTTTTCCTTCTACCATTTTTAGAATTAAGGTTAGTCTTTCGATTGGGATAAATACAAATGCAGATAATAATCTCTTTTCTTTTAATGATTGGGCACCACAAATTTATTCTCCTCATTGGGATAAATGAATTGATGCTTTGGTTTCATAAGAAAAGCTTTTCTTCCAACAATTTTTTAGAATCAAAGTTCGTCTCTCACCTAGGACAAACATAGATTCACATAATAATCAACTTTCTTTTCATGATTGGGCACCATAAACACATTCTCCTTTTTGGGATAAATGATATTGACGCCTTGGTTTCATAAGAAAACTTTTATTTCTACCATTTTTAGAATTAAAGTTCATCTGTTAACTTGGACAAACATGGATTCACATAATAATCTTCTTTTTTTTCATGATTTGGCACCATAAACACATTCTCCTTGTTGGGATAAATGATACTGATGCTTTGGTTTCATCTGAAAAACTTTTCTTTCTACCAATTTTAGAATCAAAGTTCATCTTTCAATTGGAATAAAATGAATTCACATAATAATTTCCTTTCTTTTAGTGGTTGAGCACCGCAAATTCATTCTCCTCATTGGGATAAATGAATTGATGCTTTTGTTTCATAAGAAAAACTGCTCTTGCTACCATTTTAAGAATTAATGTTTGTCCGTCGATTTGGACAAACATAGATTCACATAATATTCTGCTCCTTTTATGATTTGGCACCATAAAGACATTCTCCTTATTAGGATAAATGATACTGAAGCATTGGTTTCATATGAAAAACTTCTATTTCTACTATTTTTGGAATTAAAGTTCAGTTTTCAATTGGGATAAACATGAATTCACATAATACTCTCCTTTCTTTTAATGATTAGGTACTATAAATTCATTCTCATAATTGGAATAAATGAATTGATGCTTTGGTTTCATAAGAAAAGTTTTTCTCCCAACCATTTTTTTGAATCAAAGTTCATCTATTAACTGGGACAAACACGGATTCACATAATAAGCTCTTTTCTTTTCATGATTTGGTCCCATAAACACATTCTCCTCATTGGGATAAATGATATTGATGCATTGGTTTCATGAGAAAAAGTTTTCTTTCTACCATTTTTAGAATTAAAGTGCGTATTAATGTTCGTCTGTCAACATGGACAAACATGGATTCACATAATAATCTCCTTTCTTTTCATGATTTGGCACCATAAATTCACTCTCCTCATTGGGATAAATGAATTGATGCTTTGGTTTCATAAGAAAAACTTCTCTTTCTACCATTTTTAGAATTAATGTTCATCCATCCATCTCTAAAAACATGGATTCACATAATAATCTCCTTTCTTTTCTTGATTTGGCACCATAAACACATTCTACTCGTTGGCATAAATGATACTAATGCTTTGGTTTCGCACAAAAAACTTCTATTTCTACTATTTTTGGAATTAAAGTTCGGTTTTCAATTGGGATAAACATGAGTTCACATAATAATCTCCTTTCTGTTAATGCTTGGGCACCATAAATTCATTCTCTTCATTGGGATAAATGAATTGATGCTTTGGTTTCATAAGAAAAACTTCACTTCCCACCATTCTTTAGAGTCAAAGTTCATCTGTCAATTGGGATAAAAAATGATTCACGTGATAATCTATTTTTTTTTCATGATTGGGCACTACAAACGCATTCTCCTTATGGGATAATTGAGATTGAAGCTTTGGTTTCATAAGAAAAACTTTTATTTCTTCCGTTTTTAGAATTGAAGTTCATCCTTTAATTGGGATAAAGATGGCTTCACATAATAATCTCCTTTCTTTCAATGATTGGGCACCATAAATTCATTTTCCATATTGGGATAAATGAATTGATGCTTTGGTTCCTTAAGAAATTCCTTTTTTTACCATTTTTAGAATTAATGTTCATTTGTCGATTTGGACAAACATGGATTCACATAATAATCTCTTTTCTTTTCATGATTTGGCACCATAAACACATTCTCCTTG
Source organism: Adansonia grandidieri (assembly GCA_038382065.1). Taxonomy (NCBI): domain Eukaryota; kingdom Viridiplantae; phylum Streptophyta; class Magnoliopsida; order Malvales; family Malvaceae; genus Adansonia; species Adansonia grandidieri. Next base: position 19,402 of record JBBYHK010257720.1, on the reverse strand, counting down.
TTGGGATAAATGATCTTGATGCTTTGGTTTCAGAAGAAAATTTTTTCTATCTACCATTTTTAGAATTAAAGCTCATTTTTCAATTGTGATAAACACAGATTCACATAATAATCTCCTTTCTTTTAATGATTGGGCAGCACAAATCCATAAATGAATTGATGCTTTGGTTTCATGAGAAAAACTTCTCTTTCTATCATTTTTAGAATTAACGTTAGTCAATCGATTTGGACAAACACAGATTCACATAATAATCTTCTTTCTTTTCTTGATTTGGCACCATAAACACTTTCTCCTCGTTGGGATAAATGATATTGATGCTTTGGTTTCATATAAAAAATCTTCTCTTTCTATCATTTTGGAATTAATGTTCAGCTGTCAACTTAGACAAACACGGATTCATATAATAACCTTTTTTCTTTTCACGATTAGGCACCATAAACACATTCTCCTAAATGGGGTAAATGATATTGATGCTTCAGTTTCTTGAGAAAAACTTGTCTTTCTACCATTTTACTATTAATGCTAGTCTGTCAATTCTGACAAAAATAGATTCACATAATAATCTGCTTTCATTTCATGATCAGGCACCACAAACACATTCTCCTTATTGGGATAGATGATATTAATGCTTTAGTTCATAAGAAAAACTATCTTTCTTCCAATTTTAGAATTAATGTTTGTCTGTCAATTTAGACAAACACAGATTCACATACTAATCTCTTTTCTTTTAATGATTGGGCACCACAAATTCATTCTCCTCCTTGGGATAAATGAATTGATGCTTTGGTTTCATAAGAAAAACTTCACTTCCCACCATTTTTTAGATTCAAAGTTTGTCTGTCAATTATGATAAACATGTATTCACATAATAACCTCTCTTTTTTTTCATGATTGGGCACCATAAACACATTCTCCTCATTGGGATAAATGATATTGATGCTCTGGTTTCATAAAAATAACTTCTCTTTCTACCATTTTAGAATTAATATTAGTTTGTCGATTTTGAGAAACAGGGATTCACATAATAATCTCTTTTTATTTCACAATTAGGCACCATAAACACATTCTTCTCATTTGGATAAATGATATTGCTGCTTTGGTTTCATAAGAAAAACTTATCTTTCTTCTAATTTTAGAATTAATATTCGCCTGTCAATTTAAACAAACATAGATTCAAATAACAATCTCTTTTCTTCTAAAGATTTGGCACCACAAATTCATTCTCCTCATTGTGATAATTGAATTAATGCTTTGATTTCGTAAGAAAAACTTCTCTTTCCACCATTTTTAGAATTAATGTTCATCCATCAATTTGGATAAACGCAGATTCACATAATATTCTCCTTTTTTTTTCACGATTTGGCACTATAAACACATTCTTCTCGTTGAGATAAATGATATTGATGCTTTGGTTGCATAAGAAAAATTTTCTCTTCCTACTATTTTTGGAATTAAAGCTCATCTTTCAATTATGATAAACACATAGTCACATAATAATCCACTTTCTTTTAATGATTGGGCACTACAAATTCATTATCCTTATTGGGATAAATAAATTAATGCTTTGGTTTCATAAGAAATACTTCTCTTTCTACCATTCCTAGAATAAATGTTCGTCCATCGATTTGGACAAACCCGGATTCAAATAATAATCTAATTTTTTTTTCATGATTTGGCACCATAAACACATTTTCCTTGTTGGGATAAATGAAACTGATGGTTTGGTTCCATTTGAAAAGCTTCTCTTTCTACCATGTTTAGAATTAAAGTTTGTATTTTGATTGGGATAAACACAGATTCACATAATAATCTCCTTTCTTTTAATGATTGGGAACCATAAATTCATTCTTCTCATTGGGATAAGTGAATTGATGCCTTGGTTTCATAAGAAAAACATCACTTCCCATTATTTTTAAGAATCAAAGTTCACTAGTCAATAAGGATAAACATGAATTCATAGGGTAATCTCCTTTTTTTTCATGATTGGCACCATAAACACAATGTCCTCAGTGGGATAAATGATATGGATGCTTTAGTTTTATAAGGAAAACTTCTCTTTCTACCATTTTAGAATTAATGTTCATCCGTCAACTTGGACAAACACGGATTCACATAATAATCTCCATTCTTTTCATGATTTGGCACCATAAACACATCCTCCTCATTGGGATAAATGATATTGATTCTTTGGTTTCATAAGAAAAACTTATCTTTCTTCCTTTTTTAGAATTAATATTCGTCCATCGATTTGAACAAACACGAATCATATAGTAATCTCATTTCTTTTAATGATTGGGCACCATAAATTCATTCTCCTCATTAGCATAAATGAATTAATGCTTTGGTTTCATAAGAAAAGCTTCACTTCCCACCATTTTTAGAATCAAAGTTTGTCAGTCAATTTGGATAAACATGGATTCACATAATAATCTCCTTTTTCTTCATGATTTGGCACCATAAACACATTTTTCTCATTGGGATAAATGATACTGATGCTTTGGTTTCATATGAAAACCTTCTCTTTGTACTATTTTTAAAATTAAAGTTCATTTTTCAATTAGGATAAACATGAATTCCTATAACAATCTTCTTTCTTTTAATGATTGGGCACCATAAGTTAATTCTCCCCATTGGGATAAATGAATTGATGCTTTAGTTTCATAAGAAAAGCTTTTCTTCGAACCACTTTTTAGAATTAAAGTTCATCGGTCAACTAGGAGAAACACAGATTCACATAATAATCTCCCTTCTTTTCATTATTGGGCACCATAAAGACATTCTCCTCATTGGGACAAATGATATTGATGCATTGGCTTCATAAGAAAAACTTTTCTTTCTACCATTTTTAGAATTAAAATTCGTATGTCAACTAGGACAAACGTAGATTCATATAGTAATCTCCATTCTTTTCATGATTGGGCACCATAAATTCATTCTCTTTAATGGGAAAAATGAATTGATGCTTTCATTTCATAAGAAAAACTTCCCTTTCTACCATTTCTTTCTACCATTTTTAGAATTATTTTTCATTCGTCGATTTAGACAAACTTGGATTCACATAATAATCTCCTTTCTTTTCTTGATTTGGCACCATAAACACATTCTTCGCATTGGGATAAATGATACTGATGCTTTGGTTTCATATGAAAACCTTCTCTTTCTACCATTTTTAGAATTAAAGTTCATTTTTTGATTCGAGTAAACACAAATTCGTATAATAATCTTTTTTCTTTTAATGATGGGGCACCACAAATTTGTTTTCCTTATTGGGATAAATGAATTAATGCTTTGGTTTCATAAGAAAAGTTTCTCTTACAACTATTTTTTAGAATCAAAGTTCATCTACCAACTAGGACAAACATGGATTCACATAATAATATCCTTTCTTTTCGTGATTAGGCACCATAAACACATTCTCCTCATTGTGATAAATGATATTGATGCATTGGTTTCATAAGAAAAACTTTTCTTTCTATCATTTTTAGAATTAAAGTTCATCTATCAACTAGGACAAGCATGGATTCACAAAATAATCTCCTTTCTTTTCATGATTGGGCACTATAAACACATTCTCCTCATTGTGATAAATGATATTGATGCATTGGTTTCATAAGAAAAAATTTTCTTTCTATTGTTTTTAGAATTAAAGTTCATCTGTCAACTAGGACAAACATGGATTCACATAATAATCTCCTTTCTTTTCATGATTGGGCACCACAAATTCATTCTCCTCATTGGGATAAATGAATTGATGCTTTGGTTTCATAAGAAAAACTTATCTTTCTTCCATTTTTAGAATTAATGTTCGTCCATTGATTTGGATAAACATGGATTCACATAGTAATCTCCTTTTTATTAATGATTGGGCACCACAAAGTCATTCTCCTTATTAGGATAAATGAATTGATGCTTTGGTTCCATAAAAAATAATTCTCTTTCTACCTTTTTTAGAATTAGTGTTCGACCGTCAATTTTGATAAACATGGATTCACATAATAATGTCATTTTTTTCTTGATTGGGCACCATAAATAGATTCCCCTTATTGGGATAAATGACGTTGGTGCTTTGGTTTCATTAGAAAAACTTATCTTCCTTCCATTTTTAGAATTAATGTTCATCTGTTGATTTGGACAAACATGGCTTACCATAGTAATCTCCTTTCTTTTAATGACTGGACACCATAAATTCACTCTCCTCATTAGGATAATCAAAATTGATGCTTTGGTTTTAAAAGAAATAATTCTCTTTCTACCATTTTTAGAATTAATGTTCATATGTCGATTTAGACAAACATTGATTCACATAATAATCTCTTTTCATTTCATGATTTGGCACCATAAACACATTCTCCTCATTGGGATAAATGAGATTGATGCTTTGGTTTCATAAGAAAAAACTTTTCTTTCTACCATTTTTAGAATTGAAGTTCATCCTTCAATTGGGATAAATGCAGATTACATAATAATCTCCTTTCTTTTAATGATTGGGCACCACAATCTCTTCTTTAGGCTAAACAAATTGATACTTTAGTTTCATAAGAACAACTTCACCTCCCATAATTTTTTAGAATCAAAGTTCATATGTCAGTTATGATAAACATGGATTCATGTAATAATCTCCTTTCTTTTTATGATTTGGCACCGTAAACACATTCTCCTCATTGGAATAAATGGTACTGATGCTTTCATTTCATACGAAAAACTTCTCTTTCTACTATTTTTAGAAATAAAGTTCATTTTTCAATTGGGATAAACACGAATTCACATAACAAGCTCCTTTCTTTTAATGATTGGGCACCACTAATTCATTCTTCTCATTGGGATAAATGAATTGATGCTTTGGTTTCATAAGAAAAGCTTTTCTTCCAACCATTTTTTAGAAACAAAGCTCATCCATCAACTAGGATAAACATGGATTCACCTAATACTCTCCTTTCTATTCATAATCGGGCACCGTAAACACATTTTCCTCACTGGGATAAATGATATTGATGCATTGGTTTCATAGGAAAAACTTTTCTTTCTACCATTTTTAGAATTCAAATTCATCTGTCAACTAAGACAAACATGGACTCACATAATAATCTCTTTTATTTTCATGATTGGGCACTACAAATTCATTTTCCTCATTGGGATAAATGAATTAATGCTTTGGTTTCATAAGAAAAACTTCTCTTTCTACCATATTTAGAATTAATGTTCGTCAGTCGATTTGGACAAACATGGGTTCACATAATAATCTCCTTTCTTTTCATGGTTTGGTTCCATAAACACATTCTCCTCATTGGGATAAACGATATTGATGCTTTAGTTTCATAAGAAAAACTTTACTTTCTAGCATTTTTAGAATTAAAGTTTGTCTTTCAATGGGATAAACATAGATTCACATAAGAATCTCCTTTCTTTTAATGATTGGGCACCATAAATTCATTCGCCTCATTTTTATAAATGAATTAATGCTTTGGCTTCATAAGAAAAACTTCTTTTTCTATCATTTTTAGAATTAATGTTTGTCCACCAATTTAGACAAACACAGATTCAAATAATAATCTATTTTTTTCATTATTTGGGACCATAACCATATTCTCCTCGTTGAGATAAATGATACTGATGCTTTGGTTTCATATGGAAATCTTCTCTTGCTACCATCTTTAGAATTAAAGTTCATCTTTCGATTATGATAAACATGGATTCACATAATAATCTCATTTCTTTTAATAATTAGGCACCACAAATTTATTCTCCTTATTGGGATAAATGAATTGAAGCTTTGGTTTCACAATAAAAACTTCTCTTTATGCTATTTTTAGAATTAATGTTCATCCATCGATTTGGACAAACATGGATTTACATAATAATCTTATTTCTCTTCATGATTTGGCACCCTAAACGCATTCTTCTCATTGAGATAAATGAAACTGATGCTTTGGTTTCATATGAAAAACTTCTCTTTCTACCATTTTGGAATTAAAGCTCATCTTTCAATGGGATAAATGCAGATTCACATAATAATCTCCTTTCTTTTCATGGTTAGGCACCATAAACACATTCTCCTCATTGGGATAGATGATATTGATGCTTTGGTTTCATAGGAAAAACTTCTATTTCTATAATTTTTAGAATTAATGTTCATTCATCAATTTGAGACAAACACGGATTCAAATAATAATCTCCTCTCTTTTCATGATTTGGCACCATAAACACATTCTCTTCATTGGGATAAATGATATTGATGCTTTAGTTTCATAAGAAAAGTTTCTCTTTCTACCATTTTTAGAATTAAAGCTCATCTTTCAATTATGATAAACATGGATTCACATAATAATCTCTTTTCTTTTAATGATTCGGTAACACAAATTCATTCTCTTCATTGGGATAAATGAATTAATGCTTTTGTTTCATAAGAAAAAATTTACTTCCCACCAATTTTTAGAATCAAAGTTCATCTGTCAATTATGATAAACGTGGACGTACCTCCTTTTTTTTCATGATTGGGCACCATAAACACATTCTCCTCAGTGGGGTAAATGACATTGATGCTTTGGTTTCATAAGAGAAACTTATTTTTCTACCATTTTAAAATTAATTTTCGTCCGTCGATTTGGATAAACACGGATTCACAAAATATTCTCCTTGCTTTTCATGATTGTACACCATAAACACATTATGCTCATTAGGATAAATGATATTGATGCTTTGTTTTCATAAAAAAAACTTATCTTTCTTCCATTTTTAGAATTCATGTTCGTCCGTCAATTTGGATGAACACAGATTCACATAATAATCTCTTTTCTTTTAATAATTGGGCACCATAAATTCATTCTTCTCATTGGGATAAATGAATTGATGCTTTGGTATCATAAGAAAAACTTCTCTTTCTACCATTTTAGAATTAATGTTTGTTCGACGATTTGGACAAACATAGATTCACATAATAATCTTCTTTATTTTCATAACTTGGCATCATAAACACATTCTCTTTGTTGGGATAAATGATACCGATGCTTTGGTTTCATATGAAAAACTTCTCCTTATACCATTTTTAGAATTAAAGTTTATCTTTCAATGGGATAAACATAGATTCACATAATAATCTCTTTTCTTTTAATGACTGGGCACCACAAATTCATTCTCTTCATTGGGATAAATGGATTGATGCTTTGGTTTCATAAGAAAAACTTTTCTTTCTACTATTTTTAGAATTAATGTTCATTTGCTGATTTGCACAAACATGGATTCACATAATAATCTTCTTTCTTTTCATGGTTTGGCACTAGAAACACATTCTCCTCCTTGGGATAAATGATACTGATGCTTTGGTTTCATACGAAAAACTTCTTTTTCTACCATTTTTTGAATTAATGTTTGTCTTTCGATTAGGATAAACATGAATTCAGGTAATAATCTCCTTTCTTTTAATAATTGGGCACCATAAATTCATTCTCCTGATTAGGATAGATGAATTGATGCATTGGTTACATAACAAAAACTTCTCTTTCTACCATTTTTAGAATTAATGTTCATCCGTCGATTTGGGCGAACAAGGATTCATATAATTATCTCCTTTCTTTCCTTGATTTGGCACCATAAACATATTTTTCTCATTGGGATAAATGATACTAGTGCTTTGGTTTCATATGGAAAAACTTCTCTTTCTACCATTTTTAGAATTAAAGTTCATCTTTCAATTGAGATAAACACAAATTCACATATTAATCTCTTTTTGCTTAATGATTAGGCACCATAAATTCATTCTCCTCGTTGGAATAAATGAATTGATGCTTTGGTTTTATAAGAAAAACTTTTCTTTGTACCATTTCTAGAATTAAAATTCATTTTTCAATGGGATAGACACAGATTCATATAATAATCCCATTTCTTTTAATGATTAGGCACCACAAATTCATTTCCCTCATTGGGATAAATGAATTAATGCTTTAGTTTCATAAGAAAAACTTTTATTTCTATCATTTTTAGAATTAATGTTCGTCTGTCGATTTGAATGAACATGGATTCATAATTATCTTTTTTTTCAAGATCTGACGCCGTAAACATATTCTCCTCATTGAGATAGATGATATTGACGCTTTGGTTTCTTATGAAAAACTTTTATTTCTACCATTTTTAGAATTAAAGTTCGTCTTTTAATGGGATAAACATAGATTCACATAATAATCTCTTTCCTTTTAATGATTGGGCACCATAAATTCATTTTTCTCATTAGGATAAATGAATTGATGCTTTTGTTTTATAAGAAAAACTTCTCTTTCTACTTTTTTTATAATTAATGTTCATCTGTCGATTTGGAGAAATACGGATTCACATATTAATCTTTTTCATTTTCGTAATTTGGCATCATAGACACATTCTCTTCATTGGGATAAATGATACTGATGCTTTGGTTTCATATGAAAAACTTCTTTTTCTACCATTTTTAGAATTAAAGCTCATCTTTTAATGGGATAAACATAGATTCACATAATAATCTCCTTTCTTTTAATGATTGGGCACCACAAATTCATTCTCCTTAATAGGATAAAAGGATTCATGCTTCAGTTTCATAAGAAAAATTTCTCTTTCTACCATTTTTAGAATTAATGTTCATTTGTTAATTTGGACAAACATAGATTCACATAATAATCTCTTTTCTTTTCATGTTTGGCTCCAAAAACACATTCTCCTCATTAGGATAAATGATACTGATGCTTTAGTTTCATAAAAACTTCTCTTTCTACCATTTTTAGAATTAAAGTTCATCTTTCGATTGGGATAAACAAGAATTCACATAATAATCTCTATTCTTTTAATTATTGGGTGCCATAAATTCATTCTCCTTATTGGGATAAATGAATTAATGCTTTGGTTACATAAGAAAAACATCTCTTTTTATTAGTTTTAGAATTAATGTTTGTCCATCGATTTGAACAAACATGGATTCATAAGTATCTCTTTTTTCCATGATTTGGCCTCATAAACACATTATTCTCTTTGGGATAAATGATATTGCTGCTTTGGTTTCATATGAGAAACTTCTCTTTCTACCATTTTTTGAATTAAGGTTCATCTTTTGATTGAGATAGACACGAATTAACATAATAATTCCTTTTCTTTTAGTGATTAGGCACCATAAATTCATTATTCTCATTAGGATATGAACTAATGCCTTGGTTTAATAAGAAAAACTTTTTTCTACCATTTTTTGAATTAGAATTTGCCTTTCAATGGGATAAACATGGATTCGCATAATAATCTACTTTCTTTTAATGATTGGGCACCATAAATTCATTCTCCTGATTGGGATAAATGATATTGATACTTTAGTTTCATAAGAAAACTTCTCTTTCTACCATTTTTAGAATTGATGTTCATCCATCAATTTAGACAAACATAGATTCACATAATAATTTTTTTTTTCCATGATTTGGCACCATAAATATATTCTCCTCATTGAGGTAAATGGTATTGATGCTTGGGTTTTATAAGAAAACTTTTCTTTCTACCATTTTTAGAATTAAAGTTTATCTTTTAATGGGATAGAATGGATTCAGATAATAATCTTGTTTCTTTTAATGATTGGGCACCGCAAATTTATTCTCCTCATTGGGATAAATGAATTGATGCTTTGGTTTCATAAGAATGACTTCTCTTTCTACCATTTTTAGAATTAATGTTCATCCGTCGATTTAGACAAATACGGATTCACATAATAATCTCATTTCTTTTCATGGTTTAGCACCTCTCCTCATTGGGATAAATGATACAGACGCTTTAGTTTTACTGAAAAACTTCTCTTTCTACCATTTTTAGAATTAAAGTTCATTTTTCAATGGGATAAACATAGATTTACATAATAATCTCATTTTTTTTAATGATTGGGCACCACAAATTCATTCTCCTTATTGGGATAAATGGATTGATGCTTTCATTTCATAAGAAAACTTCTCTTTCTATCATTTTTAGAATTAATATTCATTCGTTGATTTGGACAAACATGGATTCACATAATAATCTCCTTTCTTTTCATGGTTTTGCACTAGAAACACATTCTCCTCATTGGGATAAGTGATACTGATGCTTTGGTTTCATATGAAAAACTTCTCTTTCTACCATTTTTAGAATTAAATTTCATCTTTTGATTGGGATAAACATGAATGCATGTAATAATCTCTTTTCTTTTAATGATTAGGCACCACAAATTCCTTCTCCTCATTAGGATAGATGAATTGATGCCTTGGTTTCATAAAAAAAAAATTCTCTTTCTACCATGTTTAGAATTAATTTTCGTTCATCGATTTAGACAAACATGGATACACATAATAATCTCCTTTCTTTTCTTCATTTGGCACCATAACCATATTCTCTTCGTTGGGATAAATGATATTAATGCTTTGGTTTCATAAGAAAAACTTTTCTTTCTACCATTTTTGGAATTAAAGTTCATCTTTAAATGGGATAAATATGAATTCACATAATAATCTCATTTCTTTTAATGATTAGGCACCACAAATTCATTCTCCTCATTAGGATAAATGAATTGATGCTTTGGTTTCACAGGAAAAATTTTTCTACTATTTTTAGAATTAATGTTCATCCGTCGATTTGCACAAACACGGATTCACATAATAAGCTTATTTCTTTTCGTAATTTGGCACTATAATCACATTCTTCTTGTTGGGAAAAATGATACGGATGCTTTGGTTTCATATGAAAAACTTCTCTTCCTACCATTTTTAGAATTAAAGTTCGTCTTTCAATAAGATAAACACAGATTCACATAATAATCTTTTTTCTTTGAATGATTAGGCATCGTAAATTCATTCTTCTCATTGGGATAAATGGATTAATGCTTTGGATTCTTAAGAAAAAATTCTCTTTCTACCATTTTTATAATTAATGTTCGTTCGTTGATTTGGACAAACACAGATTCACATAATAATCCCATTTCTTTTCATGGTTTGGCACCAGAAACACATTCTTACCAGAAACACATTCTCTACGTTGGGATAAATGATACTGATGCTTTGGTTTCATATGAAAAACTTCTCTTTCTACCTTTTTTAGAATAAAATTTCGCCTTTCGATTGAGATAAACATGAATTCACATATTAATCTTCTTTCTTTTAATGATTAGGTGTATAGATTCATTCTCCTCATTGGGATAAATGAATTGATGCTTTGGTTCCAAATGAAAAACTTCTCTGTCTACCTTTTTTAGAATTAATTTTCATCCATCGATTTGGACGAACATGAATTCACATAACAATCTCCTTTCTTTTCATTAGTTGACACCATAAACGCATTCTCTTTGTTAGGATGAATAATACTGGTGCTTTGGTTTCATATGAAAACTTCTCTTTCTACCATTTTTAGAATTAAAGTTCGTGTTTCAATTGGGATAAACACGAATTCACATGATAATATCCTTTCCCTTAATGATTGAGAACCATAAATTCATTCTCCTCTTTGGGATAAATGAATTAATTCTTTCATTTCATAAGAAAAACTTCATTTCCCACCATTGTTTAGAGTCAAAGTTTGGCTATCAGCTGGGATAAACATGGATTCACATGATAATCTCTTTTCCTCTCATGATTGGGCACCATAAACATGTTCTTCTTATTGGGATAAATGAGATTGATGCTTTGGTTTCATTAGAAAACCTTTTCTTCCAACCATTTTTTTAAATCAATGTTTGTCTGTCACCTAGGACAAACATGGATTCACATAATAATCACCTTTCTTTTCATGACTAGGCACCATAAACACATTCTCCTCATTAGGATAAATGGTATTGATACTTTGGTTTCATAAGAAAAACTTCTTTTTCTACCATTTTAGAATTAATGTTTGCCCGTCAATTTAGACAAACACGCATTCACATAATAGTCTCCTTTCTTTTCATGATTTGGCACCATAAACACCTTTTCCTTATTGGGAAAAATGATATAAATGCTTTGGTTCCATAAGAGAAACTTATCTTTCTTTTATTTTTAGAATTAACGTTCGTCCGTCGATTTAGACAAACACAGATTCATATAATAACCTTATTTCTTTCAGTGATTAGGCACCATAAAGTTATTCTCCTTGTTGGGATAAATGAATTGATGCTTTAGTTTTATAAGAAAAACTTTCTCTTTCTATAATTTTTATAATTAATGCTCATCCATCGATTTGGACAAACACGAATTCACATAATAATCTACTTTTCTTTTCACACTTGGCACCATAAACACATTCTCATCGTTGGGAAAAATGATACTGTTGCTTTGGTTTCATATGAAAAACTTCTTCTTCTACCATTTTTAGAATTAAACTTCTTCTTTCGATTAGGATAAACATGAATTCACATAATAATCTCCTTTCTTTTAATGATTGGCACCTCAAATTCATTCTCTTCATCGGGATAAATGAATTAATGTTTTGGTTTCATAAGAAAAACTTCACTTCCCACCATTTTTTAGAATCAAAGTTGCTCTGTCAATTATGATAAACATGGATTCACGTAATAATCCCATTTCCTTTCTTGATTGGGCACCATAAACAGATTCTTCCCATTGGGATAAATGATAGTGATGCTTTGGTTTCATAAGAAAAACTTATCTTTTTTCTATTTTTAGAATTAATGTTCATCCGTCAATTTGGACAAACATAGATTCACATAATAACCTCATTTCTTTCAGTGATTAGGCACCATAAACTTATTCTCCTTATTGGGATAAATGAATTAATGCTTTGGTTTCATAAGAAAAACTTCTCTTTCTACCATTTTTAGAATGAATATTCATTCTTCGATTTGGACAAATACGAATTCACATAATAATCTGTTTTCTTTTCATGATTTGGCACCCTAAACACATTCTCTTTTTTGGGATAAATGATCCTGATGCTTTGGCTTCAAATAAAAACTTAACTTTCTATCATTTTTAGAATTAAAGTTCGTCTTTCATTTAGGATAAACACAAATTCACATAATAATCTCCTTTCATTTAATGATTGGGCACCGCAAATTCACTCTCCTTACTGGGATAAATGAATTGATGTTTTGGTTTCCAAAAAAAAACCTTCACTTCCCACTATTTTTTAGAATCAAAGTTCATCTGTCAATTATGATAAACATGGATTCACTAATAATCTTTTTTTTTCATGATTAGGCACCATAAACACATTCTCATCATTGTGATAATTGATATTGATCTTTTGGTTTCATAAGAAAGACTTTTCTTTCTACCATTTAGAATCAATGTTCGTCCATTGATTTTGACAAACACGGATTCACATAATAATCACCTTTCTTTTTAGGATCGGGCACCATAAACACATTCTTCTTATTAGGATAAATGATATTGATGCTTTGGTTTCATAAGAAAAACTTATCTTTCATTCATTTTTAGAATTAATGTTCATCCATCGATTTAGAGAAACATAGATTCACATAACAATCTTCTCTCTTTTAGTGATTGGGCACCCCAAATTCATTCTCCTCATTGGGATAAATGAATTGATGCTTTGGTTTCATAAAAAAAACTCTTTTTCTACCACTTTTAGAATTAATGTTCATTCGTCGATTTGGACAAACATGCATTCACATAATAATCTCCTTTCTTTTCATGTTTTGACACCATAAACACATTCTTTTCGCTGGCATGAATGATACTTATGCTTTGGTTTCATATGAAAAACTTCTTCTTCTACCATTTTTAGAATTGAACTTCCTTTTTCGATTAGGATAAACAAGAATTCACATAATAATCTCCTTTCTTTTAATGATTGGGCACCTCAAATTCATTCTCTTCATTGGGATAAATGAATTGATGCTTTGGTTTCATAAGAAAAACTTCACCTCCCACCATTTTTTGCAATCAAAGTTTGTCTACTAATTATGATAAACATGGATTCACATAATAATCTCCTTTCTTTTCACGATGGGGCACCATAAACACATTCTCCTTATTAGGATAAATAATATTGATGCTTTGGTTTCATAAGAAAAACTTCTCTTTATACCATTTTAGAATTAATGTTAGTTTATCGATTTTGACAAATATGGATTCATATAATAATATCCTTTCTTTTAATGATTAGGCACCATAAACCTATTCTCCTCATTGGGATAGATGATATCGATGCTTTGGTTTCATAAGAAAAATTTATCTTTCTTCCATTTTTAGAATTAATGTTCATCCGTCAATTTAGACAAATACAGATTCACATAATAAGCTCTTTTCTTTAAGTGATTAGGCACCATAAACTCGTTCTCCTCATTTGGATAAATGAATTGATGCCTTGGTTTCATAAGAAAAATTTCTCTTCCTACTATTTTTAGAGTTAATGTTCATCCGTCGATTTGGACAAACACGAATTCACATAATAATCTCTTTTCTTTTCATGATTTGGCACCATGAACACATTCTCCTCGGTAGGATAAAGGATACTGTTACTTTGGTTTCATATGGAAAACTTATGTTTCTACCATTTTAGAATTAATGTTCTTCTATCGATTTCGCAAACATGGATTCACATAATAATCTCATTTTTTTTATGATTGACCACCATAAACACATTCTCCTTATTGTGATAAATGATATTGATGCTTTGGTTACATAAGAAAAACTTATCTTTCTATTATTTTTAGAATTAATGTTCTTCAATCGATTTGGACGAACACAGATTCACATAATAATCTCTTTTCTTTTCATGTTTTGGCACCATAAACACATTTTTCACGCTGGGATGAATGATACTTATGCTTTGGTTTCATATGAAAAACTTCTCTTTCCACCATTTTTAGAATTAATGTTCATCTTTCAATTGGGATGAACACGAATTCACATAATAATCTCCTTTCTCTTAATGATTGGGTACCATAAAGTCATTCTCCTCATTTGGCTAAATGAATTGATGCTTTGGGTTCATAAGAAAAACCTTTCTTTTCACCATTTTAAGAATAAAAATTCACCTTTCAACGGGATAAACACAGATTCACATAAAAATATTTTTTCTTTTAATGCTCGGGCACCATAAATTCATTCCCGTCATTAGGATAAATGAATTAATGCTTTAGTTTAATAAGAAAAACTTCTTTTTCTATAATTTTTAGAATTAATGTTCGTCCGCCAATTTAGACAAATATGGATTCACATAATAATCTCCTTTCTTTTCATGATTTGGCACCATAAACACATTCTCCTCATTAGGATAAATAATGTTGATGCTTTGGTTTCATATGAAAAACTTATCTTCCTACCATTTTTAGAATTAAAGTTTGTCATTCAATGAGATAAACAGAGATTCACATAATAATCTTATTTCTTTTAATGATTGGGCACCATAAATTCATTCTCCTCATAGGGATAAATAGATTGATTCTTTGGTTTCATAAGAAAAACTTCTCTTTCTACCATTTTTAGAATTAATGTTCGTTCCTCGATTTGGACAAACATGGATTCACATAATAATCCCCTTTCTTTTCATGGTTTGTCACGAGAAACACATTTTTCTCGTTGTGATAAATGACACTGATGCTTTGGTTTCATATGAAGAACTTCTTTTTCTACCCTATTTAGAATTAAATTTCGTCTTTTGATTAGGATAAACACAAATTTAAATAATAATCTCCTTTCTTTTAATATTTGGGCACCATAAATTCATTCTCTTTATTGGGATAAATGAATTGATGCTTTGGTTTCATAGGAAAAACTTCTCTTTCTACCATTTTTGAATTAATGCTTGTCCGTCGATTTGGACGAACACGGATTCACATAATAATCTCCTTTCTTTTCATGATTTGGCACCATAAACACATTCTCCTCGTTAGGATAAATGATACTGATGCTTTTGTTTCATATGAAAAGCTTTTCTTTCTACCATTTTTAGAATTAAAGTTTGTATTTTGGTTAGGATAAACACGAATTCACATAATAATCTCCTTTCCTTTAGTGATTTGGCACCATAAATTCATTCTCCTTTTTGGGATAAACGAATTAATGCTTTGGTTTCATAAGAAAAACTTCACTTCCTACCATTTTTTAGAATCAAAGTTCATCTGTCAACTGGGATAAACGTGGATTCATGTGATAATCTCCTTTCTCTTCATGATTTGGCACCATAAACATATTCTCCTCATTAGGATAAATTAGATTGATGCTTTGGTTTCATAAAAAACCTTTTCTCCCAACCCGTTTTTTAAATCAAAGTTCATCGGTCACCTAGGACAAAAATGGATTCACATAATAATCTCCTTTCTTTTCATGATTAGGCACCATAAACACATTCTCCTTATTAGGATAAATGATATTGATACTTTGGTTTCATAAGAAAAACTTCTCTTTCTACCATTTTGGAATTAATACTTGTCTGTCAATTTGGATAGACATGGATTCACATAATAATCTCCTTTCTTTTCACGATTGGGCACCATAAACACATTCTCCTTATGGGATAAATGATATTGATGCTTTGGTTTCATAGGAAAAACTTATCTTTCTCCTATTTTTAGAATTAATGTTCATCCGTCGATTTGGACAAACATAGATTCAAATAATAACCTCTTTTCCTTCAGTGATTAGGCACCATAAACTCATTCTCCTCTTTGGGATAAATGAATTCATTCTTTGGTTTCATAAGAAAAACTTCTCTTTTTACTATTTTTAGAGTTAATGTTCATCCGTCGATTTGGATAAACATAAATTCCCATAATAATATCTATTCTTTTCATGATTTGGCACCATAAACACATTCTCTTTGTTGGGATAAATGATACTGATGCTTTCGTTTCATATAAAAAACTTCTCTTTCTACCATTTTTAGAATTAAAGTTCATCTTGCGATTAAGATAAACATGAATTCATATTATAATCTCCTTTCTTTTAATGATTGGGCACTATAAATTCATTCTCTTTTTTAGAATAAATGAATTGATGCTTTGGTTTCATAAGAAAGACCTTACTGCCCACCATTTTTTAGAATCAAAGTTCATCTGTCAACTAAGATAAACATGGATTCATGTGATAATCTCCTTTATTTTCATGATTGGGTACCATAAACACATTTTTCTCATTGGGATAAATGATATTGATGCTTTGGTTTCATACGAAAAACTTCTGTTTGTACCATTTCAGAATTAATGTTCATCGTCGATTTTGACAAACATGGATTCACATAATAATCTCCTTTATTTTCACGATTTGGCACTATAAACACAATCTCCTTATTGGGATAAATGATATTGATGCCTTGGTTTCATAAGAGAAACTTATCTTTCTTCAAATTTCAAAATTAATGTTCGTCCGTTGATTTGGACAAACATAGATTCACATAATAATCTCCTTTTTTTTCAGTGATTGGGCACGCTAAATTCATTCTCTTCATTGGGATAAATGAATTAATGCTTTAGTTTCATAAGAAAACTTTTTTCTCTACCATTTTTAGAATTAATGTTCATCTGTTGATTTGGACAAACACGAATTCACTTAATAATCTTTTTTCTTTTCATGATTTGGCACCATAAACACATTCTCCTCGTTGGGATAAATGATACTGACGATTTGGTTTCATATGAAAAACTTCTGTTTCTATCATTTTTTAAATTAAAGTTCATCTTTCGATTAAGATAAACACGAATTCACATAATAATCTTTTTTCTTTTAATGATTAGGCACCATAAATTCATTCCCTTCATTGGGATAAATGAATTAATGATTTGGTTTCATGAGGAAAACTTTACCTCCCACCATTTTTTGGAATCAAAGTTTATCTGTCAATTATGACAAACATGGATTCACGTAATAATCTCTTTTTTTTTCACGATTGGGCACTATAAACACATTCTTCTCATTGGGATAAATGATATTAATGCTTTGGTTTCATAAGAAACTTCTTTTTCTACCATTTTAGAATTAATGTTAGACCATCGATTTCAACAAACACAGATTCACATAATAGTCTCCTTTCTTTTCATGATTGGGCACCATAAACACTTTTTCCTCATTGGGATAAATGATATTGATACTTTGGTTTCATAAGAAAAAGTTATCTTTCTTCCATTTTTAGAATTAATGTTCGTCCATTGATTTGAACAAACACAGATTCACATAATAACGTCCTTTCTTTCAATGATTAGGCACCATAAACCCTTTCTCCTCATTGGGATGCTTTGGTTTCATAAGAAAAATATCTTTTCCTACCATTTTTAGAGTTAATGTTCGTCTGTCAATTTGGACAAACATGAATTTACATAACAATCTCCTTTATTTTCATGATTTGGCACCATAAACACATTCTCCTCATTAGGATAAAGAATACTGTTGCTATGGTTTCATATAGAAAACTTCTCTTTCTACCATTTTAAAATTAATGTTCTTCCATTGATTTTGACAAAAATGGATTCATATAATAATCTCATTTCTTTTCATGGTTTGGCACCATAAACACATTCTCCTCATTGGTATAAATGATATTGATTCTTTGGTTTCATATGAAAAACTTCTCTTTGTACCATTTTAGAATTAATGTTCATCCATCGATTTCGACAAACATGGATTCACATAATAATCTCCTTTATTTTTCATGATTGGGCACCATAAACAAATTCTCTTCATTTGGATAAATGGTATTGATGCCTTAGTTTTATAAGAGAAACTTATCTTTCTTTCATTTTTAGAATTAATGTTTGTTCATCAATTTGGACAAACATGGATTCACATAATAATCTCCTTTCTTTTAGTTATTGGGCACCCCAAATTCATTCTCCTCATTGGGATGAATGAATTAATGCTTTGGTTTTATAAGAAAAACTTCTCCTTCTACCATTTTTACTATTAATGTTCATCCATTCATTTGGACAAATATGAATTCACATAATAATCTCTTTTCTTTTCATGATTGGGCATCATAAACATATTCTCCTTGTTGGGATAAATGACATTGATGCTTTGGTTTCAAATGAAAAACTTCTCTTTCTACCATTCTTAGGATTAAAGTTTGTCTTTTGATTAGGATAAACACGAATTCACATAATAATCTCTTTTTTTTAATGATTGGGCACCATAAATTCATTCTCCTCATTAGGATAAATGAATTGATGCTTTGGTTTCAAAAGAAAAACTTCACTTCCTACCACTTTCTAGAATCAATGTTCATCTGTCAATTAGGATAAACAAGGATTTAAGTGGTAATCTCTTTTCTTTTCATGATTGGGAACCGTAAACGCATTCTCTTTATTGAGCTAAATGATATTGATGCTTTGGTTTCATAAGAAAAACTTTTCTTTCTTCCATTTTTAGAATTAAGTTTATCTTTCAATGGGATAAACACGGATTCACATAATGATCTCCTTTCTTTTAATGATTAGGCACCACAAATTCATTCTCCTCATTGGGATAAATGAATTGATGCATTGGTTTCA
>JBBYHK010257612.1:0-29032 GCA_038382065.1 Adansonia grandidieri | reverse complement strand
TGGAGATTATTATGAGTATCCAAGTTTGCCTTATTTCATGGATGAACTTTGATTATAAGGAAAATGGTGGAAAAAAAATGTTTTTCTTGTAGATCCAAAGCATCAATATCGTGTATCCTAATATGGAGAACATGATTGCAGTGCTGATAACAAAAAGAATGGATATTATTATAAGAATGCAAGTTTGACTCACCTCACGAGTGAACTTTAATTATAAGGAAAATAGTGGAAAGAAAAGCTTTTCTTGCAAATCCAAAGCATGAATATCTTGTATACCATTGTGGAAAACATGATTGTAGTGCCAATAACGAAGAGAATAGAGATTATAATGAGTATCAAAGTTTGTCCCATTCCATGGATGAACATTAATTATATGAAAAATGGTGGGAAGAAAAGCTTTTCTTACCAAACTAAAGTATCAATATTGTGTATCCCAATGAGGTAAACAAGATTGTAGTGCTACGAACAAAAAGAATGGAGATTATTACAAGTATTTAAGTTTGTATGCTTTCGTGGGTGAACTTTGATTATAAGGGAAATGGTGGAAAGAAAAGACTTTCTTACAAATCCAAAGCATTAATATCATGTATCCTAATATAGAGAGCATGATTGTAGTACCCAATCACAAAAAGAATAGAGATTATTACGAGAATCCAAGGTTGACTCGTTTGGTGGAAAAACTCTAATTATAAGGAAAACGGTGGAAAGAAAAGCTTTTTTTACAAATCCAAAGCATTAATATCATGTATCCCAATATGGAGAACATGATTCTAGTGCCCATTAACGAAAAGATTCGAGATTGTTAGAGTATCCAAGTTTGTCTCATTTCACAGATAAACTTTGATTATAAGGAAAATGGTGGAAAGAAAAGCTTTTCTAGAAAATCCAAAGCACCAATGTCATGTATCCCAATGTGGAGAACAAGGTTGTAGTGCCAACTAAAAAAAATAATTGAGATTGTTACGAGTATGCAAGTTTCTCTCATTTCATGGATGAATTTTGACTATAAGGAAGATGGTGGAAGAAAAGCTTTGCTTGCAAAATCAAAGCATCAATATCATGTATCCCAATGCGGTGAACATCATTTTTGTGCCCAATGACAAAAGGAATGCAGATTGTTACGAGTGTCCAAGTTTGTCTCATTTCACAAATTAACTTTGATTATAAGGAAAATGGTGGAATGAAAAGCTTTTCCTACAAATTCAAAGCTTCAATGTCATGTATCCCAACAAGGGGAACATGATTGTAGTGCCCATAACAATAAGAATGGAGATTATTATAAGTATCCAACTTTGACTTATTTCACGGATAAACTTTAATAATAAGGAAAATGTTAGAAAGAAAAGCTTTTCTTGCCAAATCAAAGCATAAATATCGTGTATGCCAATGCAATGAACATGATTGTAGTGCCCAATAACAAAAAGAATCGAGATATTATGAGTAACCACATTTTTTTTATTTCACAAATGAACTTTAATTATAAGGAAACTGGTGGAAAGAAAAGTTTTTCTAGCAAATCAAAAGCATCAATATCATGTATCCCAACATAGAGAACATGGTTATAATGCCCATTTACAAAAAGATTAAGATTATTACAAGTACGCAAGTTTGTCTCATTTCACAGATGAATTTCAATCATAAGGAAAATGGTCGAAAGAAAAGTATTTCTTGCAAATGCGAAGCATTAATATCGTGTATCCCAATGAGGTGAACATGATTGTAGTGCCCAATAGCAAAAAGAAAGGAGATTATTATGAGAATCCAAGTTTGACCATTTGATGGACAAACTTTGACTATAAGGAAAACTATGGAAAGAAAAGCTTTTCTTGCCAAATCAAAGCATCAATATCATGTATCCCAATGCGGTGAACATGATTATAGTGCCTAATAACAAAAAGAATGGAGGGTATTATAAGTATACAATTTTATCTAATTTCATAGATAAACTTTGATTTTAAGGAAAATGGTAGAAAGAAAAGCTTTTCTTGCAAATTCAAAGCATCAATATCATGCATCCCATCGTGGAGAACATAATTGTAATGCCCATAACAAAAAGAAATGAGATTATTTTTAGAATCCAAGTTTCGATCATTTCACAAAAAAAATTTGATTATAAGGATAATGGTGGCAAGAAAAGCCGTTCTTGCAAATCCAAAGCATCAATATCGTGTATCCCAATACGGGGAACATGATGTTGTGCCCAATCACAAAAAGAATGGAGACTATTATGAGAACCCAGGTTTCACTCATTTGATGGACAAACTCTAATTATAAGGAAAACAATGAAAAGAAAAGCTTTTCTTGCAAATCCAAAGCATCAATCTCATGCATCCCAATATGGAGAACATGATTGTAGTGCCCATTAACAAAAAGAATCGAGATTATTATGAGTATCCAAGTTTGTATCATTTCACAAATGAACTTTGATTATAAGGAAAATGGTGGAAATAAAAGCTTTTCTAGAAAATCTAAAGTATCAATGTCCTGGATCCCAATATAGAGAACATGGTTGTAGTGCCAATTAACAAAAGGAATCAAGATTATTATGAGTATGCAAGTTTCTTTCATTTCACTGATGAATTTTGATTATAAGGAAAATGATGAAAAGAAAAGCTTTTCTTGCAAAACAAAGCATCAATACTGTGTGCCCCAATGAGGTGAACATGATTGTAGTGCCCAATAGTGAAAAGAATAGAGATTATTATGAGAATCCAAGTTTGACTCATTTGATGGACAAATTTTGATTATAAGGAAAATGGTAGAAAGAAAAGCTTTTTTTACAAATCCAAAGCATCAACATCATGCACCCGAATGTGGTGAACATGATTGTAGAGCCAATAACAAAAAGAATAGAGATTATTATGAGAATCCAGGTTTGACTAATTTCACGGATGAACTTTGATTATACAAAAAATGGTGGAAAAAAAAGCTTTTCTTGCAAATCAAAAGCATCAACATCATGTATCCCAATGTGGAAAACATGATTGTAGTGCCTAATTGCAAAAAGAATGGAGATTATTAGAGAATCTAAGTTTAACTCATTTGATGGACAAACTTTGATTATAAGGAAAATGGTGGAAAGAAAACCTTTTGTTGCCAAACCAAAGCATCAATACCATGTACCCCAATGAAGAAAACTTGATTGTAGTGCTCATAACAAAAATAAGGGAGATTATTACAAGTATCCAAGTTTGCCTCATTTCTCAGATAAACTTTTATAATAAGGAAAATGTTGGAAAGATGAGCTTTTCTTGCCTAATCAAAGCATCAATATCGTTTATTCCATGCGGTGAACATGATTGTAGTTCCCATTAACAAAAAGAATTGACATTATTATGAGTAACCAAGTTTGTCTTATTTAATGGATAAACTTTGATTATAAGGAAAATGGTGCAAAGAAAAGGTTTTCTAGCAAATCCAAGGTATCAATATCATGTATCCCAATGTGGAGAACATGGTTGTAGTGCCCATTAACAAAAGAATCGAGATTATTACGACTATGCAAGTTTGTCTCATTTCACAGTTGAATTTTGATTATAAGGAAAAATGGTGGAAAGAAAAGCTTTTCTTGCAAATCCAAAGCATCAATATCATGTATCCCAATAAGGTGAACATGATTGTAGTACCTAATAACAAAAAGAATGGAGATTATTATGGGAATCCAAATTTGACTCAATTAATGGACAAACTTTGATTATAAGGAAAATGGTAGAAAAAAAAAAGCTTTTCTTTCTAAATCAAAGCATCAATATTGTGCATCCCAATGTGGAGAGCATGATTGTAGTGCCCATAATAAAAAAATAGAGATTATTATGAGAGTCCAAGTTTGCTTCATTTCACAGATGAACTTTAATAATAGGGAAAATTGTGGAAGAAAAAGCTTTTCTTGCTAAATTAAAGTATCATATCGTGTATCCTAATGCAGTGAACATGATTGTAGTGCCTAATAACAAAAAGAATACAGATTATTACGACTGTCCAAGTTTGTCTCATTTCACGATTAATCTTTAATAGTAAGGAAAATGGTGAAAGGAAAAGCTTTTCTTGCCAAATCAAAGCATCAATATCATGTATCCCAATGTTGTGAACATGATAGTTGTGGCCAATAACAAAAGGAATACAGATTGTTACAAGTATCCAAGTTTGTCTCATTTCACAGATGAACTTTGATTATAAGGAAAATGGTGGAATGAAAAGCTTTTTTTGCAAATTCAAAGCTTCAATATCATGTATCCCAACAAGGAGAACATGATTGTAGTGCCCATAACAAAAAGAATGGAGATTATTTCAAGTATCCAGGTTTGCCTCATTTCATGGATAAGCTTTAATAATAAGGAAAATGTTGGAAAAAAAAGCTTTTCTTGTCAAATCAAAGCATCAATATCACGTATCCTAATGCGGTGAACATGATTGTAGCGCCTATTAATAAAAAGAATCGAGATTATTACGAGTAACCACATTTGTCTTATTTCACAGATGAACTTTGATTATAAAGAAAATGGTGAAAAGAAAAGCTTTTTTTTCAAATCCAATGCATCAATATCATGTACCCTAATATGGGGAACATGGTTGTAATGCCCATTAACAAAAAGATTCAAATTATTATGAGCACACAAGTTTGTCTTATTTCACGGATGAATTTTGATCATAAAGAAAATGGTGGAAAGAAAAGCTTTTCTTAAAAATTTAAAGCATCAATATCGTGTATCCTAATGAGGTGAACATGATTGTAGTGCCTAATAACAAAAAGAATGAAGATTATTATGAGAATCCAAGTTTGACTCATTTGATGGACAAACTTTGATTATAAGGAAAATGGTGGAAAGAAAAGCTTTTCTTGCCAAATCAAAGCTTAATATCGTGTATCCCAAAGCGGTGAACATGATTATAGTGCCCAATAACAAAAAAATAGAGATTATTACGAGTATACAATTTTGTCTTATTTCACAAATGAACTTTGATTTTAAGGAAAATGGTGGAAAATAGCTTTTCTTGCAAATCCAAAGCATCAATATTGTACATCCTAATGTGGAGAACATGATTGTAATGCCCATGACAAAAAAAAAAGATTATTATAAGAATCGAAGTTTGACTGATTTCATAGAAAAACTTTGATTATGAGGAAAAAAGTGAACAAAAATGCTTTTCTTGTAAATCCAAAGCATCAATATCATGTATCCTAATGTGGGAAACATGATTGTTTTGCCCAATCAAAAAAAAAGAATATAGACTATTACGAGAACTCAAGTTTCACTCATTTAATGGATAAACTCTGATTATAAGAAAAATGGTGAAAAAAAAAGCTTTTCTTGGAAATCCAAAGCATCAATATCATGTATCCCAATATGGAAAACATGATTGTAGTGCCCATTAACAAAAAGAATCAAGATTATTATGAGTATCCAAGTTTGTCTTATTTCATAGATGAACTTTGATTATAGGAAAAATGGTGGAAACAAAAAGCTTTTCCAGAAAATCCAAAGTTTCAATGTCATGTATCCCAATATGGAGAACATGATTGTAGTGCCCAATTATAAAAAGAATGGTGATTATTACGAGAATCCAAGTTTGACTCATTTGATAGATAAACTTTTATTATAAAGACAATGGTGGAAAGAAAAGCTTTTCTTGCAAATCCAAGACATCAATATCATGCATCCCATTGTGGAAAACATGATTGTAGTGCCTATAACAAAAAAACTGAAGATTATTAGGAGTATCCAAGTTTGTCTCATTTCATGGATGAACTTTAACAATAAGGAAAATGGTGGAAAGAAAACCTTTTCTTGCTAAATCAAAGCGTCAATATCATGCATCCCAATGAGGAGAACATGATTGTAGCATCCATAACAAAAAGAATAGAGATTATTATGAGTATCCGAGTTTGTTTCATTTCATAGATAAACTTCGATTATAAGGAAAATGGTGGAAAGAAAAGCTTTTCTAGAAAATCCAAAGTTTCAATGTCATGTATCCCAATATGGAGAACATGATTGTAGTGCCCAATCGTAAAAAGGATGGAGATTATTATGAACAACCAAGTTTGTCTCAATTCACAAATGAGCTTTGATTATAAGAAAAATGATGGAAGAAAAGCTTTTCTTCCAAATCCAAAGCATCAATATCATTCATCCCATTGTGGAGAACATGATTGTGCCCATAACAAAAAAAATTGAGATTTTTCTGAGTATCCAAGTTTGTCTCATTTCACAGATAAATTTTGATTATAAGGAAAATGGTAGAAGGAAAAGCTTTTCTTGCAAATCCAACGCATCAAATCATGCATCCTAATATGGAGAACATGATTATAGTGCCGTAACAAAAAGAAAAGAGATTATTATGAGAATCAAAGTTTGGCTTATTTCTCAGAAGAACTTTAATTAAAAGGAAAATGGTGGAAAGAAAAGCTTTTCTTGCAAATCCAAAGCATCAATATCGTGTATCCCAATGTGGGGAACATGATTGTTGTGCCTAATCACAAAAAGAATGGAGACTATTACAAGAACCTAAGTTTCACTCATTTGATGGACAAACTTTGATTATAAGGACAATGATGGAAAGAAAACCTTTTCTTGCCGAACCAAGCATTAATATCATGTATCCCAATAGAGAGAACATGATTGTAGTTCCCATAACAAAAAGAATGGAGATTATCACAAGTATCCAAGTTTGTCTCATTTCACGAATGAACTTTAATAATAAGGAAAATGGCAAAAAGAAAAGCTTTTCTTGTCAAATCAAAGCATCAATTTCATGTATCCCAATGAGGTGAACATGATTGTAGTGCCCAATAACAAAAAAAATGGAGATTATTACGAGTATCCAAATTTGTCTCTTTTCATAGATTTTGATTATAAGGAAATGGTGGAAAGAAAAGCTTTTCTTGCAAATCCAAAGCATCAATATCATGAATCCCATAGTGGAGAACATGATTGTAGTGCCTATAACAAAAAGAATTGAAAACGGATGAATTTTGGTTATAAGGAAAATGGTGGAAAGAAAAACTTTTCTTGCAAAACCAAAGCATTAATATCGTGTATCCTAAGATGGAGAACATGGTTGTTGTGCCATAAGAAAATGGAGATTGTCATGAGAATCAAAGTTCGACTTATTTCATGGATCAACTTTGATTATAAGGAAAATGGTGGAATGAAAAGCTTTTGTTGCAAATCCAAAGCATCAATATCATGTATCCTAATATGGAGAACATGATTGTAGTGCTCAGTCATAAAAAGAATGGAGATTATTACGAAAATCCAAGTTTCAATCATTTGATGGACAAACTCTAATTATAAGGAAAATAATGGAAGGAAAACCTTTTCTTGCCAAACCAAAGCATCAATATTGTGTATCTCAATAAGGAGAACATGATTGTTGCGCCTAAAACAAAAATAATGGAGATTATTACAAGTATCCAAGTTTGTCTCATTTCATGGATAAACTTTAATAATAAGGAAAATGGTGGAAAGAAGGGTTTTTCTTGCCAAATCAAAGCATCAATATCATGTACCTCAAAGCGGTGAACATGATTGTAGTGCCCATTAACAAAAGGAATCAAGATTATTATGACTATTCAAGTTTGTCTCATTTTATAGATGAACTTTGATTATAACAAAAATGGTGGAATGAAAAGCTTTTCCTGCAAACCCAAAGCTTCAATATCATGTATCCCAATGAGAACATGATTGTAGTGGAAATAATAATAAAAGTGGAGAGTATTACAAGTATCCAAGTTTGCCTTATTTCACAGGTGAACATTAATTATAACGAAAATGGTGGAAAAAAAACCTTTTCTTGCCAAACTGAAGCATCAATATCGTGTATACCAATGAGGCGAACATGATTGTAGTGCCCAATAAAAAAAAAGAATGGAGATTATTACGAGTATCCAAGTTTGTCTCATTCCACAGATGAATTTTTATTATAAGGAAATTGGTGGAAAAAAAGCTTTTCTTGCAAATCCAAAGCATCAATATCGTGCATTCCATTGTGGAGAACATGATTGCAGTGCCCATAACAAAAAGAATCAAGATTTTATGAGTATCCAAATTTGTCTTATTCACGGATGAATTTTGACTATAAGGAAAATGGTGGAAAGTAAAGCTTTTCTTGCAAATCCAAAGCATTAATATCGTGCATCCCAATGTGGAGAACATGATTATAGAGCCTGTAACAAAAAAATGGAGATTATTATGAGAATCCAAGTTTGACTCATTTCACGGATAAACTTTTATTATATGGAAAATGATGGAAAGAAACCTTTCTTGCAAATCCAAAGCATCAATATCATGTATCCTAATAAAGAGAATATGATTGTAGTGCCCAATCACAAAAATAATGGAGATAATTACGAGAATCCATGTTTGACTCATTTGATGGATAAACTCTAGTTATAAGGAAAATAGTGAAAAGAAAACCTTTTCTTGCCAAACCAAAGCATCAATACCCTGTGTCCTAATGAGGTGAAAATGATTGTAGTGCCCAATAACAAAAAGACTGGAGATTTTTATGAGTATCCAAGTTTGTCTTATTTCACGGATGACTTTTGATTATAAGGAAAATGGCGAAAAGAGAAGCTTTTCTTGCAAATCAAAAGCATCAATATTGCGCATCCTATTGTGGACAACATGATTGTAGTGCCCATAACAAAACGAATCAAGAATGGATGAATTTTGATAGTAAGGAAAATGGTGGAAAAAAGCTTTTCTTGCAAATCCAAAGCATTAATATCGTGCATCCCAATGTGGAGAACATGATTGTTGTGCCCATAAAAAAATGGAGATTATCATGAGAATCAAAGTTTGACTCATTTCATGAATGAACTGTGATTATAAGGAAAATGGTGAAAAGAAAAGCTTCTGTTGCAAATCCAAAGGATCAATATCATGTATCCTAATATGGGAAACATGGTTATAGTGCCCAGTCACAAAAAGAATAGAAATTATTATGAGAATCCAAGTTTGACTCATTTGATGGACAAACTCTAATTAAAAGAAAAATATTGGAAGGAAGACTTTTTCTTACCAAACCAAAGCATCAATATTGTGTATCCCAATGAGTAGAAAATGATTGTAGTGCCCATAACAAAAAAAATGGAGATTATTACAAGTATCCAAGTTTGGCTCATTCCATGGATAAACTTTAATAATAAGGAAAATGGTGGAAAGAAAAGGTTTTCTTGCCAAATCAAAGCATCAATATCATGTATCTCAAAGCGGTGAACATGATTGTAGTGCCCATTAACAAAAGGAATCGAGATTATTATAAGTATCCAAGTTTGTCTCATTTCACAAATGAACTTTGATTATAACGAAAATGGTAGAATGAAAAGCTTTTCCTACGAAACCAAGGGTTTAATATCACGTATCCCAATGAGGAAAACATGACTGTAGTAGTAATAACAATAAAAGTGAAGATTATTACGAGTATCAATATTTGTCTTATTTCATAGATTAACATTAATTATAAGGAAAATGGTGGTAGTGCCCAACAACAAAAAGAGTTGATTATTACGAGCATCCAAGTTTGCCTCATTTCACTAATGAATTTTTATTATAAGGAAAATAGTGGAACGAAAAGCTTTTCTTGCAAATCCAAAGCATCAACATCGTGCATCCCTATATGGAGAACGTGATTGCAATGCCCATAACAAAAGGAATCAAGAGTTTTATAAGTATCCATGTTTGTCTCATTTCACGGATGAATTTTGATTGTAGGGAAGATGATGGAATGAAAAGCTTTTCCTGCAAAAGCAAAGCTTCAACATCATGTATCTAAGTTTGCCCTATTTGACGGATAAACTTTAATAATAAGGAAAATGTTGGAAAAAATGATTTTCTTGCCAAGTCAAAGCATCAATATCATGCATCCCAATGCGGTTGCATGATTGTGGTGCCCATTAACAAAAAGAACAGAGGTTGTTATGAGTATCCAGGTTTGTCTCATTTCACAGATGAAGTTTGATTATAACAAAAATGGTGGAGAGAAAAGCTTTTCTTGCAAATCCAAATTGTCAACATCATATATCCCAATGTGGAGAACATGGTTGTAGTGCCCATTAAAAAAAAGAATCAAGATTGCTACAAGGATGCAAGTTTGTCTCATTTCACGAATGAATTTTGATTATAAGGAAAATGGTGGAAAGAAAAGCTTTTCTTGCAAATCCAAAACATCAATATCGTGTATCCTAATAAGGTGAACAAGATTGTAGTGCCCAACAACAAAAAAATTGAGATTATTATAAGAACCCAAGTTTGACTAATTTGAGGGACAAACTTCGATTATAGGGAAAATGGTGGAAAGAAAAGCTTTTCTTGCCAAATCAAAGCATCAATATCTTGTATCCCAATGCGGTGAAGATGACTATAATGCCCAATAGCAAAAAGAACGGAGATTATTACGAGAATCTAAGTTTATCTTATTTCACGGATAAACTTTGATTATAAGGAAAATGGTGGAAAGAAATGCTTTTCTTGCAGATCAAAAGCATCAATGTGTGCATCCCAATGTCAAAAACATTAATGTAGTGCTGTTAACAAAAAGAATGGAGATTATCATAAGAATCAAAGTTTGACTCACTTCACGTATGAACCTTGATTATAAGGAAAATGGTGGAAGGAAAAGCTTTTCTTGCAAATCTAAAGCATCAATATCATGTATCCCAATATGGAGAACTTAATTGTAGTGCCCAGTCACAAAATGAATAGAGATTTTTACGAAAATCCAAGTTTGGATCATTTGATGGACAAACTCTAATTATAAGGAAAATAATGGAAGGAAAACCTTTTCTTGCCAAACCAAAGCATTGATATTGTGTATCTCAATGAGGAGAACATGATTATAGTGCCTATAACAAAAATAATAGAGATTATTACAAGTATCCGAGTTTGTCTCATTTCACAGAGAAACATTAATAATAAGGAAAATGGTGGAAAGAAAAGCTTTTCTTGCCAAATCAAAGCATCAATATTATGTATCTCAAAGCAGTGAACATGATTGTATTGCCCATTAATAAAAAAAATCACAATTATTATGAGTATCCAAGTGTGTCTCATTTCAAAGATGAACTTTGATTATAACAAAAATGGTGGAATGAAAAGCTTCTCCTGCAAAACTAAAGCTTCAATATCACGTATCCTAATGAGAACATGATTGTATTGGCAATAATAATAAGAGTGGAGAGTATTACAAGTGTCTAAGTTTGCCTTATTTCATGGATGAACATTAATTATCAGGAAAATTATGGAAAGAAAACATTTTCTTACCAAACTGAAGAATCAATATCGTGTATCCCAATGAGGTAAACATGATTGTAGTGCCCAATAACAAAAAGAATGGAGATTACTTCGAGTATCCAAGTTTGTCTCATTCTACAGATAAATTTTTATTATAAGGAAAATGGTGGAAAGAAAGGCTTCTCTTGCAAATCCAAAGCATCAATATCATGCATCCCATTATAGGGAACATGATTGCAGTGCCCATAACAAGAAGAATTAAGATTTTAAGAGTATCCAAGTTTATCTCATTCACGGATGAATTTGACTATAAGGAAAATGGTGGAAAGAAAAGCTTTTCTTATAAATCCAAAGCATTAATATCGTGCATCCCAATGTGGAGAACATGATTTTAGTGCCTGTAACAAAAAAATAGAGATTATTAGGAGAATCCAAGTTTGACTCATTTCATGGATAAACTTTTATTATATGGAAAATGGTGGAAAGCAAAGCCTTTCTTGCATATCCAAAGCATCAATATCATGTATCCCAATGAGGAAAACATGATTATAGTGCCCAATCACAAAAATAATGGAGATTATTATGAGAATCCATGTTTGACTTATTTGATGGACAAATTCTAGTCGTAAGGAAAATAGTGAAAAGAAAACCTTTTCTGGCCAAACCAAAGCATCAATATCCTGTGTCCCAATGAGGTGAACATGATTGTAGTACCCAATAACAAAAAGAATGAAGATTATTATGAGTATCCAAGTTTGTCTCATTTCACAGATGACTTTTCATTATAAGGAAAATAGTAGAAAGAAAAGCTTTTCTTGCAAATCCAAAGCATCAATATCGTGCATCCTATTATGGACAACATGATTGTAGTGCCCATAAGAAAATGAATTGAGAGTGGATGCATTTTAATAGTAAGGAAAATGTTGGAAAGAAAAGCTTTTCTTGCAAATCCAAAGCATTCATATCATGCATCCCAATGTGGAGAACATGATTGTTGTGCCCATAAAAAAATGGAGATTATCATAAGAATCAAAGTTTGACTTATTTCACAAATGAACTTTGATTATAAGGAAAATGGTGGAAAGAAAAGCTTTTATTATAAAATCGAAAGCATCAATATCATGTATCCCAATATGGACAACATGGTTGTAATGCCCAGTCACAAAAAGAATGGAGATTATTACGAGAATCCAAGTTTGACTTATTTGATGGATAAACTCTAATTAAAAGGAAAACAATGGAAGGAAAACCTTTTCTTGCCAAACCAAAACATCAATATTGTGTATCCTAATGAGGAAAACATGATTGTAGTGCCCATAACAAAAGGAATGGAGATTGTTACAAGAATCCAAGTTTGTCTCATTCTATAGATAAACTTTAATAACAAGGAAAATAGTGGAAAGAAAAGCTTTTCTTACCAAATCAAAGCATCAATATCGTGTATCTCAAAGCGGTGACCATGATTGTAGCACTCATTAACAAAAAGAATCAACAATATTATAAGTATGCAAGTTTCTATCATTTCACAGATAAACTTTGATTATAATGAAAATGGTAGAATGAAAGCTTTTCCTGCAAAACCAAAGCTTCAAAATCACATTTCCTAATGAGGAAAACATGACTGCAGTGACAATAACAATAAGAGTGGAGATTATTATGAGCATCCATGTTTATCTTATTTCACAGATTAACATTAATTATAAGGAAAATGGTGGAAAGAAAAGCTTTTCTTGCTAAACTAAAGCATCAATATTGTGCATCCTAAAGAGGTGAACGTGATTGTAGTGCCCAACAATAAACAGAATAGAGATTATTACGAGCATCCAAATTTATGTCATTTCACTAATGAATTTTTATTGTAAGGAAAATGGTGGAAAGAAAAGCTTTTCTTGTAAATCCAAATCATCAATTTCATGCATCCCTTTGTGAAGAATATGATTGTAGTGCCCACAACAAAAAGAATCAAGATTTTTATGAGTATCCATGTTTGTCTCATTTCATGGATGAATTTTGATTATAAGGAAGATGATGGAATGAAAAGCTTTTCCTGCAAAAGCAAAGCTTCAATACCATGTATCCAAGTTTGCCCTATTTGACGGATAAACTTTAATAATAAGGAAAAAGTTAGAAAAATGCTTTTCTTGCCAAGTCAAAGCATCAATATCATGCACCCCAATGCAGCCGCATGATTGCAGTGCCCATTAACAAAAAGAACAGAGATTATCATGAGTATCCAGGTTTGTTTCATTTCACAGATGAAGTTTGATTATAATGAAAATGATGGAAAGAAAAGCTTTTATTGCAAATCCAAATTGTCAATATCATATATCCTAATGCGGAGAAAATGGTTGTAGTGACCATTAACAAAAAGAATGAGGATTGTTACGACTATGCAAGTTTATCTGATTTCACGGATGAATTTTGATTATAAGGAAAATGGTGGAAAGAAAAGCTTTTCTTGCAAATCCAAAACATCAATATCGTGTATCCTAATGGGTGAACATGATTGTAGTGCCCAATAATAAAAAAATGGAGATTATTATGAGAACCCAAGGTTAACTAATTTGAGGGACAAACCTTGATTATAGGGAAAATGGTGGAAAGATAAGCTTTTCTTGTCAAATCAAAGTATCAATATCATGTATCCCAATATAGTGAAGATGACTGTAATGCCCAATAGCAAAAAGAATAGAGATTATTATGAGTATCTAAGTTTATCTTATTTCACGGATGAACTTTGATTATAAGGAAAATGGTGGAAAAAAATTCTTTTCTTGCATATCCGAAGCATCAATAGTGTGCATCCTAATGTGAAGAACATGAATGTAGTGCCGTTAACAAAAAGATGCAAATTATTATAAGAACCAAAGTTTGACTCACTTCACGGATGAACTTTGATTATAAGGAAAATAGTGGAAAGAAAATCTTTTCTTGCAAATCCAAAGCATTAATATCTTGTATCCCATTATAGGGAACATGATTGTAGTGCCCATAACAAAAAGAATGCAAATTATAATGAGTATCAAAGTTTGTCTCATTTCACAGATAAACTTTGATTATAAGGAAAATGGTGGAAAGAACAGCTTTTCTCGTAAATCCAAAGTATAAATATCTTGTATCCCAATATGGAAAACATGGCTGTAGTGCCCATTAATAGAAAGAATCAAGATTATTATAAGTATGCAAGTTTGTCTTATTTCACGGATGAATTTTGATTGTACGAAAAATGGTGAAAAAAAAAGCTTTTCTTGCAAATCCAAATCATCAATATCATGTATGCCAATGAGATGAACATGATTCTAGTGCCCAATAATAAAAAATTGGAGATTATTATGAGTATCCAAGTTTATCTCATTTCACGAATGTATTTTGATTATAAGGAATATGGTGGAAAGAAAAGCTTTTCTTGCAAATCCAAAGCATTAATATCATGCATCCCATTGAGGAGAGCATGATTGTAGTGCCCATAATAAAAAGAATCGAGATTTTTACGACTGTCCAAGTTTTCTCACTTAACGGATGATTTTTGATCATAAAGAAAATGGTGGAAAGAAAAGCTTTGCTTGCAGATCTAATGCATCAATATCGTGCATCCCATTATGGAAAACTTGATTGTAGTGCCCATAATAAAAAGAATCAAGATCTTTACGAGTATCCAAGTTTGTTTCATTTTACGGATGAATTTTGATTATAAAGAAAACGATGGAAAAAAAAGCTTTTCTCGCAAATCCAAAGCATCAATATCGTGCAACCTAAAATGGAGAACATGATTGTAGTGCCCATAACAAAAGGAACTGAGATTATTATGAGTATGCAAATTTGTCTCATTTCGCGAATGAATTTTGATATAAGGAAAATGGTGGAAGGAAAAGTTTTTCTCGCAAATCCAGAGCATTAATATCATGTATCCCAATGAGATTAACGTGATTGTAGCGCCCACAACAAAAGAAGTGGAGATTATTACGAGTATCCAAGTTTGTCTTATTTCACAGATGAACTTTAATTATAAGGAAAATGGCAGAAAAAAATGTTTTTCTTGCAGATCCGAAGCATCAATAGCCTATATCCCAATATGGAGAACATAATTGTAGTGCCGATAACAAAAAAAATGGAGATTATTATGAGAATCCAAGTTTGACTCACTTCATAGATAAACTTTGATTCTAAAGGAAATGGCAGAAAGAAAAACTTTTCTTGCAAATCCAAAGCATGAATATCTTGTATCTCATTATGGAGAACATGATTGTAGTGCCCATAACAAGAAGAATGGATATTACAATGAGTATCGAAGTTTGTCTCATTTCACGGATAAACTTTAATTATATGAAAGGTGGTGGAAAGAAAAGTTTATCCTGCTAAACCAAAGCATCAATTTTTTGTATCGCAATAAGGTGAACAAGATTCTAGTGCCACTAACAAAAAGAATGGAGATTTTTACAAGTACTCAAGTTTGTATCATTTCATGAGTGAACATTATTCATAAGGGAAATGGTGGAAAGAAAAGCCTTTCTTGCAAATCCTAAGCATCAATATCATGTATCGCAATGTGGAGAACATGATTATAGTGCCCAATCACAAAAAAAAAAGGATATCATTATGAGAATCCAAGTTTGACTTATTTGGTGGACAAACTCTGATTATAAGGAAAATGGTGAAGAGAAAAGCTTTTCTCAGAAATCCAAAGCATCAATATCATGCATCCCAATATGGAGAACATGATTGTTGTGCCCATTAACAAAAAAAATAAAGATTGTTACGAGTATCCAAGTGTATCTCATTTCACATATGAACTTTGAAGGAAAATGGTGGAAAAAAAGGTTTTTCTAATAAATCCAAAGAATTAATATCATGTATCCCAATATGAATAACATGGTTGTAGTGCCCATTAACAAAAAAAATGGAGATTATTATGAGTATGCAAGTTTCTTTCATTTCATGGATGAATTTTGGTTTTAAGGAAAATGGTGGAAAGAAAAGCTTTTCTAGCAAATCTAAAGCATCAATATCGTATAGCCCAATGAGGTGAACATGATTGCAGTGCTTACTAATAAAAAAAACAGAGATTATTTTGAGTATCCAAGTTTTTCTCATTTCACGGATGAATTTTGATTATAAGGAATATGGAGGAAAGAAAAGCTTTTCTTATAAATCTAAAGCATCAAAATCATGCATCCCATTGTGGAGAACATGATTGTAGTGCCCATAATAAAAAGAATCGAGATTTTTACGAGTATCCAAGTTTGTCTCATTTCACAGGTCAATTTTGATTATAAGGAAAATGGTGGAAAGAAAAGCTTTTCTTACTAATCCAAAGCATCAATATCATGCATCCCATTGTGAAGAACATGATTGTAGTACCCATAATAAAAAAGATTGAGATTTTTATAAGTATCCAGGTTTGCCCCATTTGATGGATGAATTTCGATTATAAGGAAAATGGTGCAAAGAAAATGTTTTCTTGCAAGTGTAAAGCATCAATATCGTGCATCCAATGTGCAGAACATGATTGTAGTGCCCATAACAAAAAAAATCAAGATTATCACATGTAAGCATCTTTATCTCATTTCACGGATGAATTTTGATTTTACGGAAAAGGGTGGAAAAAAAGCTTTTTTTGCAAATTCAAACCATCAATATCGTGTATCCCGATGAGATGAACATGATTGTAATGCCCATAACAAAAGAAATGGAGATTATTGTGAGTAACCAAGTTTGCCTCATTTCATGGATGAATTTTGATTGTAAGGAAAATGGTGGAAAGAAATGCTTTTCTTGCAAATCCAAGGCATCAATATCTTGTATCTCATTGTGGAGAACATGATTTTAGTGCCCATAACAACAAGAATGGATATTATAATGAGTATCAAAGTTTGTCTCATTTCACAGATAACTTTAATTATACAAAAGGTGGTGAAAAGAAAAGTTTTTCCTGCTAAACCAAAGCATCAATATCTTGTATCCCAATAAGGTGAACAAGATTCTAGTGCCACTAACAAAAAGAATGGAGATTATTACAAGTATTCAAGTTTTTATCATTTCATGAGTGAACTTTAATTATAAGGGAAATGGCAAAAAGAAAAGCCTTTCTTGCAAATCCAAAGCATCAATATCATGTATTCCATTGTGGAGAACATGACTGTAGTGCCTAATCATAAAAAGAATGGAGATTATTACGAGAATCCAAATTTGACTTATTTGATGGACAAACTCTAATTATAAGGAAAATGGTGGAAAGAAAAGCTTTTCTCAGAAATCCAAAGCATCAATATCATGTATCCCTTTATGGAGAACATGATTGCTGTGCCCATTAACAAAAGGAATCAAGATTGTTATGAGTATCCAAGTTTGTCTTATTTTCGCAGATGAACTTTAAAGGAAAATGGTGGAAAGAAAAGCTTTCTAGGAAATCCAAAGTATTAATATCATGTATCCAAATATGGAGAACATGGTTGTAGTGCCCATTAAGAAAAAAATAGAGATTATTATAAGTATGCAGGTTTCTCTCATTTCATGCATAAATTTTGATTATAAGGGAAATGGTGGAAAGAAAAGCTTTTCTAGCAAATCTAAAGCACCAATATCGTCTAGCCTAGTGAGGTGAACATGATTGTAGTGCCTACTAATAAAAAGAATAGAGATTATTATGAGTATCGAAGTTTTTCTCATTTTACGAATGAATTTTGATTATAAGGAATATGGTGGAAAGAAAAGCTTTTCTTGCTAATCCAAAGCATTAATATCATGCATCCCTTTGTGGAAAACATGATTGCAGTGCCCATAACAAAAGGAATCAAGATTTTTATGAGTCTCCATGTTTGTCTCATTTCATGGATGAATTTTGATTATAAGGAAGATGATGGAATGAAAAGCTTTTCCTGCAAAAGCAAGCTTCAATATCATGTATCTAAGTTTGCCCTATTTGATGGATAAACTTTAATAACAAGGAAACCGTTGGAAAAAATGCTTTTCTTGCCAAGTCAAAGGATCAATATCATGCATCCCACTGCGGTTGCTTGATTTTGATGCCCATTAACATAAGGAATAGAGGTTGTTATGAGGTTTGTCTTATTTCACGAATGAAGTTTGATTATAATAAAAATGGTGGAAACAAAAGCTTTTCCTGCAAATCCAAATTGTCAACATCATATATCCCAATGTGGAAAAGATGGTTGTAGTGCCCATTAACAAAAAGAATCGAGATTGTTGCAAGTATGCAAGTTTGTTTCATTTCACGGATGAATTTTGATTATAAGGAAAATGGTGAAAAGAAAAGCTTTTCTTGCAAATCCAAAACATCAATATTGTGTATCCTAATGAGGTGAACATGATTGGAGTGCCTAATAACCAAAAAATTGAGATTATTATGAGAACCCAAGTTTGAATAATTTGAGGGACAAGCTTTGATTATAGGGAAAATAGTGAAAAAAAAAGCTTTTCTTGCCAAATCAAAGCATCAATATCGTGTATCCCAATGTGGTGAAGATGAATATAATGCCCAATAGCAAAAAGAATGGAGATTATTATGACTATCTAAGTTTATCTTATTTCACGGATAAACTTTGATTATAAGGAAATGGTGGAAAGAAATTCGTTTCTTGCATATCAGAAGCATCAATGTTTGCATCCCAATGTGAAGAATATGAATGCATTGCCGTTACAAAAAGAATAAAGATTATTATAAGAATCAAAGTTTGACTCACTTTATTGATAAACTTTGATTGTAAGGAAAATGGTGGAGAGAAAAGCTTCTTGCAAATCTAATGCATCAATATCATGTATCCTACTATGGAGAACATAATTGTAGTACCTAGTCATAAAATGAATAGAGATTATTATGAAAATCTAAGTTTGAATCATTTGATGTACAAACTCTAATTATAAGGAAAATAATGGAAGGAAAACCTTTTCTTGCCAAACCAAAGCATCAATATTGTGTATCTCAATGAGGAGAACATGATTGTTGTCCCTATAACAAAAATAATGGAGATTATTACAAGTATCCAAGTTTGTCTCATTTCACGGATGAACTTTAATAAGAAGGAAAATGGTGGAAAGAAAAGCTTTTCTTGCTAAATCAAAGCATCAATATTATGTATCTCAAAGCGGTGAACATGATTGGAGTGCCCATTAACAAAAGGAATCAAGATTATTTTGGGTATCCAAGTTTGTCTTATTTC
Organism: Adansonia grandidieri; assembly: GCA_038382065.1. Lineage (NCBI taxonomy): Eukaryota > Viridiplantae > Streptophyta > Magnoliopsida > Malvales > Malvaceae > Adansonia > Adansonia grandidieri. The sequence goes on along the minus strand of JBBYHK010257612.1, from coordinate 9,621 downwards.
AAAGATGAACTTCGATTATAACAAAAATGGTGGAATGAAAATCTTCTCCTGTAAAACCAAAGCTTCAATATCACGTATCTTAATGAGAACATGATTGTAGTGGCAATAATAATAAGAGTGGAGAGTATTACAAGTATTTAAGTTTGCCTTATTTCATAGATGAACGTTAATAATCAAGAAAATGGTGGAAAGAAAACTTTTTCTTGCCAAACTGAAGCATCAATATCGTGTATCCCAATGAGGTGAACATGATTATAGTGCCCAATAACAAAAAGAATGGAGATTATTACGAGCATCCAAGTTTTTCTTATTCCATGGATAAATTTTTATTATAAGGAAAATGGTGGAAAGAAAAGCTTCTCTTGCAAATCCAAAGCATCAATATCATGCATCCCATTGTGGAGAACATGATTGCAGTGCCTATAACAAGAAGAATCAAGATTTTACGAGTATCCAAGTTTGTCTCATTCACGGATGAATTTTGACTATAAGGAAAATAGTAGAAAGAAAAGCTTTTCTTCTAAATCCAAAGCATTAATATCATGCATCCTAATGTGGAGAACATGATTATAGTGCCTGTAACAAAAAAATGGAGATATTATGAGAATCCAAGTTTGACTCATTTCACAGATGAACTTTTATTATATGGAATATGGTGGAAAGCAAAGCCTTTTTTTCATATCCAAAGCATCAATATCATGTATCCCAATGAGGAAAACATGATTGTAGTACCCAATCACCAAAATAATAGAGATTATTACGAGAATCCATGTTTGACTCATTCGATGGACAAACTCTGTCATAAGGAAAATAGCGAAAAGAAAACCTGTTCTTGCCAATCCAAAGCATCAATATCCTGTGTCCCAATGAGATGAACATGATTGTAGTTCCCAATAACAAAAAGAATGAAGATTATTATGAGTATCTAAGTTTGTCTCATTTCACAGATGACTTTTGATTATAAGGAAAATGGTGGAAAGAAAAGCTTTTCTTGCAAATCCAAAGCATCAATATCATGCATCCTATTGTGGACAACATGATTGTAGTGCCCATAACAAAATGAATTGAGAACGGATGAATTTTGATAGTAAGGAAAATGATGGAAAGAAGAGCTTTTCTTGCAAATCCAAAGCATTAATATCGTGCATCCTAATGTGGAGAAAATGATTGTTGCGCCCATAAAAAAAAGGAGATTATCATAAGAATCAAAGTTTAGCTCATTTTACAAATGAACTTTGATTATAAGGAAAATAGTGGAAAGAAAAGCTTTTATTATAAATTCTAAAGCATCAATATCATGTATCCTAATATGGAGAACATGGTTGTAGTGCCCAGTCACAAAAATAATGAAGATTATTACGAGAATCCAAGTTTGACTTATTTGATGGACAAACTCTAATTAAAAGGAAAATAATGGAAGGAAAACCTTTTCTTGCCAAACCAAAACATCAATATTGTGTATCCCAATGAGGAAAACATAATTGTAGTGCCCATAACAAAAAGAATAGAGATTGTTACAAGAATCCAAGTTTGTCTCATTCCATGGATAAACTTTAATAACAAGGAAAATGGTGGAAACAAAAGCTTTTCTTGCCAAATCAAAGGATCAATATCGTGTATCTCAAAGCGGTGAACATGATTGTAGTGCCCATTGGCAAAAGGAATCGAAATTATTATAAGTATCCAAGTTTCTCTCATTTCACAGATGAACTTTGATTATAACAAAAATGGTAGAATGAAAAGCTTTTCCTACAAAACTGAAGCTTCAATATCACCTATCCCAATGACGAGAACATTACTGTAGTGACAATAACAATAAGAGTGGAGATTATTACAAGTATCCATGTTTGTCTTATTCACAGATTAACGTTAATTATAAGGAAAATGGTGGAAAGAAAAGCTTTTCTTGCCAAACCGAAGCATCAATATTGTGCATCCTAAAGAGGTGAACATGATTGTAGTGCCCAACAACAAAAAGAATAAAGATTATTACAAGCATCCAAATTTGTCTCATTTCACTATTGTATTTTTATTATAAGGAAAATGGTAGAAAGAAAAGCTTTTCTTGCAAATCCAAAGCATCAATATCGTGCATCCTTTTGTGGAGAATATGATTGCAGTGCCCATAACAAAATGACTCAAGATTTTTACGAGTATCCATTTTCATCTCATTTCATGGATGAATTTTGATTATAAGGAAGATGATGGAATGGAAAGCTTTTCCTGCAAAAGCAAAGCTTTAATACCATGTATCCAAGTTTGCCCTATTTGACGGATAAACTTTAATAATAAGGAAAATGTTGGAAAAATGCTTTTCTTGCCAAGTCAAAGCAGCAAAATCATGCATCCCAATATGGCCACATGATTATACTGCCCATTAACAAAAAGAGCAGAGATTATTATGAATATCCAGGTTTGTCTCATTTCACGGATGAAGTTTGGTTATAATGAAAATGGTAGAAAGAAAAGCTTTTCTTGCAAATCCAAAGCATGAATATCTTGTATCCCATTGTGGGGAACATGATTATAGTGCCCATAACAAAAACAATGCAGATTATAATGAGTATCAAAGTTTGTCTCATTTCACAAATGAACTTTGATTATAAGGAAAATGGTGGAAAGAACAGCTTTTCTCCCAAATCAAAAGTATCAATATGATGCATCCTAATATGGAGAATATGGCTGTAGTGCCCATTAACAAAAAAATCGAGATTATTATGAGTATGCAAGTTTGTCTCATTTCATAGATGAATTTTGATTGTAAGGAAAATGGTGAAATGAAAAGCTTTTCTTGCAAATCCAAAGCATCAATACTATGTATCCCAATGAGATGAACATGATTCTAGTACCCAATAATAAAAAAATTAGAGATTATTACGAGTATCCAAGTTTGTCTCATTTCATGGATGTATTTTGATTATAAGGAATATGGTGGAAAGAAAAGCTTTTCTGGCAAATCCAAAGCATCAATATCGTGCATCCCATTAAGGATAACATGATTGTGTGCCCATAATAAAAAGAATTGAGATTTTTATGACTATCCAAGTTTTCTCACTTAACGGATGAATTTTGATTATAAGAAAATGGTGAAAAAAAAAGCTTTGCTTGCAAATCTAATGCATCAATATTATGCGTCCCATTATGGAAAACTTGATTGTAGTGCCCATAATAAAAAGAATTAAGATCTTTACGAGTATCCAAGTTTGTCTCATTTTGCAGATGAATTTCAATTATAAGGAAAATGGTGAAAAAAAAAAGCTTTTCTTACGAATCCAAAACATCAATATCGTGCATCCCAAAGTGGAAAACATGATTGTAGTGCCCATAACAAAAAGAACTAAGATTATTATGAGCATGCAAATTTGTCTCATTTAGCGGATGAATTTTGATTATGAGGAAAATTATGGAAGGAAAAGCTTTTTATGCAAATCCAAACCATTAATATCATGTATCCCTATGAGATTAACGTGATTGTAGTGCCCATAACAAAAGAAATGGAGATTATTGCAAGTATCTAAGTTTGTCTCATTTCATGGATGAACTTTGATTATAAGGAAAATGGTGGAAAAAAATGCTTGTCTAGCATATCTAAAGCATCAATAGCGTGCATCCCAATATAGAGAACATAATTGTAGTGCCGATAACAAAAAAATGGAGATTATTACGAGAATCCAAGTTTGACTCACTTCACAGATGAACTTTGATTATAAAGGAAATGGCAAAAAGAAAAACTTTTCTTGTAAATCCAAAGCATGAATATCTTGTATCTCATTGTGGAGAACATGATTGTAGTGCCCATAACAAGAAGAATGGATATTATAATAACTATCAAAGTTTCTCTCATTTCACGGATAAAGCTTTAATTATATGAAAAGTGGTGGAAAGAAAAGTTTTTCCTGCTAAACCAAAGCATCAATATGTTGTATCCTAAGGAGGTGAACAAGATTCTAGTGCCACTAACAAAATGAATGGAGATTATTACAAGTATTCAAGTTTGTATCATTTCATGAGTGAACTTTAATTATAAGGGAAATGTTGGAAAGAAAAGCCTTTCTTGCAAAACCAAAGCATTAATATCGTGTATCCCAATGTGGAGAACATGACTGTGGTGCCTAATCACAAAAAGAATGGAGATTATTATGAGAATCCAAGTTTGACTTGTTTGATGGACAAACTCTGATTATAAGGAAAATGGTGGAAAGAAAAGCTTTTCTAAAAAATCCAAAGCATCAATATCATATATCCCTATATGGAGAACATGATTGTTATGCCCATTAGCAAAAGGAATCAAGATTGTTATGAGTATCCAAGTTTGTCTCAGTTCATAGATGAACTTTAAAGGAAAATGGTGGAAAGAAAAACTTTTCTACCAAATCCAAAGTATTAATATCATGTATCCCAATATGGAAACATGGTTATAGTGCCCGTTAAGAAAAAAAATTGAGATTATGATGAGTATGTAGGTTTCTCTCATTTCATGGATGAATTTTGGTTATAATGAAAATGGTGGAAAGAAAAGCTTTTCTAGCAAATCTAAAGCATCAATATCATGTAGCCCAATGAGGTGAACATGATTGTAGTGCCTAGTAATAAAAAGAATGGAGATTATTACGAGTATCTAAGTTTTTCTCATTTCGCAGATGAATTTCGATTATAAGGAAAATGGTGGAAAAAAAAGCTTTTCTTGCTAATCTAAAGCATCAATACCGTGCATCCCATTGTGGAGAACATGATTGTAGTGCCCATAATAAAAAGAATTGAGATTTTTATAAGTATCCAGGTTTGTCTCATTTAACGGATAAATTTTGATTATAAGGAAAATGGTGGAAAGAAAAAGGTTTTCTTGCAAATCTAAAGCATCAATATCGTGCATCCAATGTGGAGAACATGATTGCAGTGCCTATAACAAAAAGAATCAAGATTATTACGAGTAGGCAAATTTGCCTAATTTCATGGATGAATTTTAATTATAAGGAAAATGGTGGAAAGCAAAGCTTTTTTTGCAAATTCAAAGCATCAATATCGTGTATCCCGATAAGATAAACATGATTGTAGTGCCCATAACAAAAGAAATAGAGATTATTGCTAGTATCCAAGTTTATCTCATTTCACAGATGAACTTTGATTATAAGGAAAATGGTGGAAAGAAATGCTTTTCTTGCAAATCCAAAGCATCAATATCTTGTATCTTATTATGGAGAACATGATTGTAGTGCCCACAATAAGAAGAATGGATATTATAATAAGTATCAAAGTTTGTCTAATTTCACAGATGAATTTCGATTATAAGGAAAATGGTGGAAAGAAAAGCTTTTCTAGCGAATCCAAAGTATCAATATCGTGCATCCCATTATGGAGAACATGATTGTAGTGCCCATAATAAAAAGAATTAAGATTTCTATGAGTATCCAAGTTTGTCTCATTTGACGGATGAATTTTGATTATAAGAAAAATGGTACAAAGAAAAGGTTTTCTTGCAAATCTAAAGCATCAATATCGTGCATCCAATGTGTAGAACATGATTACAGTGCCTATAACAAAAAGAATCAAGATGATTACGAGTAAGCAAGTTTGTCTCATTTCACGGATGAATTTTGATTATAAGGAAAAAGGTGGAAAAAAAGTTTTTTTTGCAAATTAAAGCATCAATGTCGTGTATCCCGATGAGATGAACATGATTGTGGTGCCCATAACAAAAGAAATGGAGATTATTGTGAGTATCCAAGTTTGTCTCATTTCAGGGATGAATTTTGATTATAAGGAAAATGGTGGAAAGAAATGCTTTTCTTACAAATCCAAAGCATTAATATATTGTATCTCATTATGGAGAACATGATTGCAGTGCCCATAACAAGAAGAATGGATATTATAATCAGTATCAAAGTTTGTCTCATTTCACTGATAAACTTTAATTATATGAAAGATGGTGGAAAGAAAAGTTTTTCCTGCTAAACCAAAGCAACCATATTTTGTATCCCAATGAGGTGAACAAGATTCTAGTGCCACTAACAAAAAGAATGAAGATTGTTACAAGTATTCAAGTTTGTATCATTTCATGAGTGAACTTTAATTATAAGGGAAATGGTGGAAAGAAAAGCCTTTCTTGCAAATCCAAAGCATCAATATCGTGTATCCCAAACTGGAGAACATTACTATAGTGCCCAATCACAAAAAGAATGGAGATTATTACGAGAATCCAAGTTTGACTTATGTGATGGACAAACTCTGATTATAAGGAAAATGGTGGAAAGAAAGTGTTTCTTAGAAATCCAAAGCATCAATATCATGTATCCTAATATGGAAAACATGATTGCTTTGCCCATTAATGAAAAAATCACGATTATTACAAGTATCTGAGTTTGTCTCATTTCACAGATGAACTTTGAAGGAAAATGGTGGAAAGAAAAGCTTGTCTAGCAAATCCAAAGTATTAATATCATGTATTCCAATATGGAGAACATGGTTGTAGTGCACATTAACAAAAAAAAAAATTGAGATTATTATGGGTATGCAAGTTTCTCAAATTTCATGGATGAATTTTGGTTATAAGGAAAATGGTGAAAAGAAAAGCTTTTCTAGCAAATCTAAAGCATCAATATCATGCAGCCTAATGAGGTGAACATGATTGTAGTGCCTACTAATAAAAAGAATGGAGATTATTACGAGTATCAAAGTTTTTTTCATTTCACGGATGAATTTTGATTATAAGGGATATGGAGGAAAGAAAAGCTTTTCTTGTAAATCCAAAGCATCAATATCGTGTAGCCCAATGAGGTGAACATGATTGTAGTGCCTACTAATAAAAAGAATGGAGATTATTACAAGTATCCAAGTTTTTTTCAATTCATGGATGAATTTTGATTATAAGGAATATGGAGGAAAGAAAAGCTTTTCTTGCTACTCCAAAGCATCAATATCATGCATCCTATTGCGGAGAACATGATTGCTGTGCCCATCAACAAAAAAAATCAAGATTATTATGAGTATCCAAGTTATCTCATTTCGTAGATGAGCTTTGAAGGAAAATGGTAGAAAGAAAAGCTTTTCTAGCAAATCCAAAGTATTAATATCATGCATCCCAATATGGAGAACATGGTTGTAGTGCCCATTAACAAAAAAAATCGAGATTATTATGAGTATGCAAGTTTCTCTCATTTCATGAAGAATTTTGGTTATAAGGAAAATGGTGGAAAGAAAAGCTTTTCTTGCAAATCCAAAGCATCAATAGCGTGTATCCCAATGTGGAGCACATAATTGTAGTGCCAATAACAAAAAGAATGGAGATTATTATGAGAATCCAAGTTTGACTCACTTCACAGATAAACTTTGATTATAAGGGAAACGGTGAAAAGAAAAAACTTTTCTTACAAATCTAAAGCATGAATATCTTGTATCCCATTGTGGATAACATGATTGCAGTGCCTATACCAGAAAAAAAGGTTATTATAATGAGTATCGAAGCTTCTCTCATTTCACGGATGAACTTTAGTTATATGAAATATGGTGGAAAGAAAAGCTTTTCTTGCCAAACCAAAGCATTAATATTCTGTATCCAAATGAGGTGAACAAGATTGTAATGCCACTATCAAAAAGCATGGAGATTATTACAAGTATTCAAGTTTGCATTATTTCATGAGTGAACTTAGATTATAAGAAAAATGGTGGAAAGAAAAGCCTTTCTTGCAATTCCAAAGCATCAATATCATGTATCCTAATGTGGAGAACATGATTGTAGTGCCCAATCACAAAAAGAATGGAGATTACTACGAGAATCCAAGTTTGGCTTATTTGATGGACAAACTCTAATTATAAGGAAAATGATGGAAAACAAAGCTTTTCTCAGAAATCCAAAGCATCAATATCATGTATCCCAATACGGAGAACATAAGTGTTGTGCCCATTAACAAAAAGAATCAAGATTATTATAAGTATCCAAGTTTGTCTCATTTCGCAGATGAACTTTGAAGGAAAATGGTGGAAAGAAAAGCTTTTCTAGCAAATCTAAAGTATTAATATCATGTATCCTTATATGGAGAACATGGTTGTAGTGCCTATTAACAAAAAAAGATCGAGATTATTATGAGTATCCAGGTTGTTTTAATTCACGGATGAATTTCAATTATAAGGAAAATGGTGCAAAGAAAAGGTTTTCTTGCAAATCTCAAGCATCATTATTATGCATGCAATGTGTAGAACATGATTGCAACGCCCATAACAAAAAAAATCAAGATGATTATGAGTAAGCAAGTTTGTCTCATTTCACGTATGAGTTTTGATTATAAGGAAAAGGGTGGAGAAAAAAAGCTTTTTTTGCAAATTCAAAGCATCAATATCGTGTATCCCGATGAGATGAACATGATTGTAGTGCCCATAACAAAAGAAATGGAGATTATTGCGAGTATCCAAGTTTGTCTCATTTCATGGACGAATTTTGATTATAAGGAAAATAGTGGAAAGAAATGCTTTTCTTGCAAATCCAAGGCACCAATATCTTGTATCACATTATGCAGAACATGATTGTAGTGCCCATAATAAGAAGAATAGAGATTATTACGAGTATCTAAGTTTTTATCATTTCATGGATGAATTTTAATTTTAAGGAATATGGTGGAAAGAAAAGCTTTTCTTACTAATCCAAAGCATCAATATCGTGTATCCCATTGTGGAAACCATGATTGTAATGCCCATAATAAAAAGAATTGAGATTTTTATGAGTATCCAAGTTTGTCCTATTTGACGATGAATTTCAGTTATAAGGAAAATGGTGCAAAGAAAAGGTTTTCTTGCATCTAAAGCATCAATATCGTGCATCCAATGTGGAGATCATGATTGCAGTGCCCATAACAAAATGAATCAAGATTATTACAAGTAAGCAAGTTTGTCTCATTTCATAAGTGAATTTTGATTTTAAGGAAAAGTGTGGAAAAAAAAAGCTTTTTTGCAAATTCAAAGCATCAATATCGTGTATCCCGATGAGATGAACATGATTGTAGTGCCCATAACAAAAGAAATGGAGATTATTGCAAGTATCCAGGTTTGTCTCATTTCACAGATGTTCTTTGATTATAAGGAAAATAGTGGAAAGAAATGCTTTTCTTGCAAATCCAAGGCATCAATATCTGGTATCTCATTGTGGAGAGCATGATTGTAGTGCCCATAACAAGAAGAATGGATATTGTAGTGAGTATCAAAGTTTGTCTCATTTCACAGATGAATTTCAATTGAAAGGAAAATGGTGGAAAGAAAAGCTTTTCCTGCAAATCCAAAGCATCAATTTCGTGTATTCCATTATGGAGAACATGATTGTAGTGCCCATAATAAAAAGAATTGAGATCTCTACGAGTATCCAAGTTTGTCTCATTTGACAGATGAATTTCGATTATAAGGAAAATGGTGCAAAGAAAAGGTTTTCTTGCAAATCTAAAGCATCATTATTGTGCATCCAATGTGTAGAACATGATTGCAGTGCCCATAACAAAAAAAATCAAGATAATTACGAGTAAGCAAGTTTGTGTCATTTCACGGATCAGTTTTGATTATAAGGGAAAGGGTGGAAAAAATGCTTTTTTTTGAAAATTCAAAGCATCAATATCGTGTATCCCGATGAGATGAACATGATTG
>JBBYHK010257501.1:0-29039 GCA_038382065.1 Adansonia grandidieri | reverse complement strand
AAACCTATTGAAACGCAGGATCAGTTACATTCAAATGCAGCCTAAAAGTTGTAGTTTTATAATCATATGATGAAGGTGTTTTTTTTTTTTTTTAAACTGCAAATATGTTTGATGATGTTCTAAATAACACTCTCGTTAAAAAATTAAAATGCAATTAGTCTTATTTTAGGTTCATGGCTGTCTCTCCTCAAGATTAGATTTAATAATTCATGTATTTATTTTATATTCATATATTTTATCGTGTCATAATTGTATTTTAAGATTTTTTAAATTTTTATCATTTTTAATATGTTTATAATTCATATTAAATATATTTTCAGAATGTATTTTGTTATATCGTATTTTTTTAAATTTATGCGTGTCATATACTTATAATCTTAAACTTTGATTATTTTCTATGAACATGAACATGTTTTACCAGTTACCACTCATATCACACCAGTTTAAGTATTTTTTTAGTATGTACTGCATTGAAATCTTAAGTCTTTAATAGAGTTGTTTCAATTTGGCTCCCAAGCGTTAAAATTTATAATCTAGAAACTTGATTGTTAATAGCAATTTAATATTTTAAAGGTTGAGGTCTTCATTTTATATTCTAATAAATTTATTTATTTTGCATGGAAATTGGAACCAACTATTTAAAGAATATGACGTGATCACGAGGACATCTATCTATTTACTATACAATTTTTGAGTCTTAAGAGACTTAAAAGATGTATTTTTTAAATGTCAATTTTTTTTATTTATTTTGTTTGTTGACAAGTTTAAATGCATTTTTTATTTTTTAAAGAAAAATAGTAAAAAATTTGGGTTTATAATGTATTTATATTTTTTTATTTCTTGTATTTAAAGTGAATATAAATTTTTATACATTAGTAATTAATTTTATGTATATTTAAATACATTCATGTATGTTTCGTGTTTATGTTATTTTTTCTTTGATTTTTATATGTAAGTTCTTTTATTTTTATTTTATTTTTAAATGATATATTTAAAGGGTTGGTCTGCACATTAACTCATTGATCAACTTAGGATCCATATTTGACTTTTTTTTTTATTTTTAAATGATATATTTAAAGGGTTCATGTGAAGGTCAATTCACAAGTTGATTTAGTATTTGTTTCCAACTTATTTGGGAAAAAAGTTCAAATAAGAATTATATTTTTAAAATTTATTTTTTTCTTTTTAAATGATGTATTTAAAGGGATTAGACTATAGATTGAATCGTGGGTCAATTTAGGATCCATATCAATCGGTTCAGAAAAAACTTTAAAAAATTATTTTGTTAGCTGCTTTTAGTTTTTATTTTTAAATAATTTATTTTAAGGGATTTATCTACACTTTGACTTGTAAGTCAATTAAGATTCATACACAACCTGTACAGAGAAAATAAGTTCAAATAAAAATTTTATTTTATTTTTAAATGATGTATTTAAAGAGATTTAACCATATGTTGACTTGTTGATTAATTTAGATCTTACCCAACTTACTCGAAAAAAAACTATAAAAAATTATTTTATTAATTATTTTTAAATAATATATTTTTATTATTGAATCAAGTTTTATAAAAAATTAAGAGAGAAAAAAACTCCTACAAAGTGTGCTTAATTCTAGTTCTCATTAATTTTAGGAACATCTGTATATATTCAAAGAAGAGTTTTACAATCACTTATGGTATCACTTTACAAGATCTTAATGGCGGTTCAGTTGGGGGAAAAAATGGTGGTTGATGTTAAATATGATAAATAGTGGAATTTAATCACAAACTTAGCGGTTTTTTTTTATTAAAAATTATTTCAAAACTAGAAAGTTATAATAAAAATTAAAATAAAAATGTGAAAACAATTGTTTTTTGGAATCGTAGTTTTTTTTTCTATTTTCAAAACAATATATTTATAAAAACAAATAAAAAGATATAAATACCCAAAAATTTATTTTGTTATAATCATTTTCTCTTTTTTATTTTAATATTTTTTTAATAAGTCGGTGTTTTTTAACTCGTAATACTAAATTTAGTCAAGAGAAAAGTATTGAATGGATGAAAAATGCATTTTCTAAAAAAAATTTGCATTTTAAAAAGAATAATTAATTAATTAATAAAATATGTAAGTAGTTTTTAGTGAGAAATTATTTTTAAATTATAAGATGCTAAAAAATGTGAGTAGTTTTTTTTTTAATAGGTAGGTATTTAATAACAGTGGGTGGATAATTATTTCTATATTTGTGTAGAGTTTTTTTAATATAAATGTATGCAATTAACCTAATGTTATTATTTTAAATAAATCTTTAAGTAATTTTATTGATTAAATTAATGTTTGATTAACTTGTATTTAAGTAATTTATTTAGTTAATAAAATTACTTAAAATTAAAAATAAAATATTTATTTTGAATAATATGTATAACAATAAAAAATATATAATTTATTATAAATCATATGTATACTTTGAGAATTAAATTATATAATTTATATTTTACTTCTGAATTATCACAAGTAATATATCATATAGTAATTTATTTAAAATTAATTTATATTATATAATTATCATAAATAATATAACGTAGAGTTTTATTGAATTCTTGTTAATTATTTTTATTTTAAAATGATTATTATTGATCTATTTAATTATTTTATCAAAATAAAAAAATTAACTTTATTGATAATATAGACTAACAAACATAAACATAAAAATTCAAAATCAAATTTATAATAATAATTTATTTTTAATTATAATTAAGAAAGATAAGATTAAAAAATATATCAAATTTTAATATAAAGAATTAAGATTTTAAAATATAGTTAAAGTTATAAAATTAATGTTATATTTATTTTATTAAATTAATGTTTTAAAATAAAATTACATTAAATATAGGTTTAAATAATTTCAAGTTAATACTTAGAGTCGATTTGGATTTTGGTTAATTTTGGATCAGATTGTTTTAAGTTTGGATTAACCAATGAATAGACCCAAATTATTAATTTTTATAATCAAATCAAGTTAAATCAAGTAAGTTAAAACAAAATTTTCAGAATTAAGTTAGAATTGTATCTCAAATAGTTATTGTCAAGTAAATTAACACGCGTATTTAGGCCTTTTTATTAAAATAATATAATTTTTTTATTTACGTAAATATGCTATTTTTAGATTATTTACCAAAATAGGTCAATTTTGAAAATTAGTTAAGAAATCACTATTTCAAAGGATGATTTCTCAATTGTAAAATTTAGTTGAAAATTTGCCAAATCAAATGGCAATTTTTCAACTTGTTATAAGAAATCGACAAATGAAATGACGATTTCTCATCAATTACAAATCCGACCAAAACAATTTGATAATTAATTGGGAAATTACCATATCACATGGCGATTTCCCAACTAACTTATTTTTTTTTTGTTTTTTGTGTTTTTTTTTGTGTTTTTTTGTTAAATTTTAAGGGTCACATACCCGTAACCCTTATAATTTAGGCTTTTGCAGCCTTTATAGAGGGATATGACTAAGGTCACGGGTATTGTTACCCGTGACCTTTGCCTGATGAAGGGATGGAGGGAGCTCTCTATAAAAGAAGCTCCATCCTTTGATAGAGAGCTTATAAAATGAAAACAAATTTTACGAAAAGAATATAATCAAGTTAAGGTGTTATTAAAAATTAAGTAATTGAGTTAAAGCCTTTTTACAGGTATGATTTAATTTTATTCGTAAAAGTAATTTTCGATATGATTATATATATATTTGTAATTATGTTTTATTTTCATTTGTAAAAGTTCATTAAATGTTGACTATAATTAATTATACGTAATATTTATTTTAATTTTTATATATGATTTTTTAGATAATTCATCTTAAAATTATACAATTTAGTTTGATTGTATTAATTTTTTTGTTAAAATATTAGGGTGTTGTCAATTTTTATTGTTAAATATAAATTATTTAGTAATAGTTAAAGTGATATTTGCTGTAATCAAGTTATTTTTTTGTTTACTTGATGATTGCAAGGAAGAAGTTGAATTTAACTTTGAAGCGTTTAAATATTTCAAAGGTATGCGACTTTTTTTGGTAGAAATTTAGTTTAATTTTTGTTTTAAGGCTAGGTAATAATGAATTTAAATAAAATTTTTTGTTGTAAGAAAAGTTTTGATCAATTCAATGGTGTCATCATCATCATCATCATCGTTATTGAGATTACAAGAGTATCACATATCATCAAAGGTATTATATGAGGTGCTAAATTATAAATTTTGTTAATGATATATTTAAAATAGTATAAATTATAAATTTTACAAGTAATGAAATAATGACTATTTGAATAGGATACTCAGTTGGAAACATGATCACAGAAAGCATCTTTTGAACCACTGAATCCATTATTTGAAGACTATTTAAGAAGAGCCAGATTTTACCATGCAACCCTAGTTAACCGCTGTCAATATGAGGTACGACTAATACGCGTGTTGGTTGAACGATGGAGGCCTGAGACGCATATATTTTATTTTCTATGCGGTGAATGCACAATCACACTAGAGGATGTTGCACTTCAACTAGGTCTGCCAATTTATGGGAATGAGGTAACAGGGGAATGTCTATTACATTGAGAGGCTTTATTCGAAGAATTGTTAGGCGTGATCCCTCCCGAAAACTTCATTCAGATCTCAACTATCAAAATGACTTGGTTGATAGAAATGTTTTGTTATATCACTGAACATACAATTGAACGACAACTGGAATCTGCTACTCGAGCATATATTTTATGCATCATTGGTGGAATGTTAATGCCTGATAAATTTGGAAATCGGGTACATTTGATGTATCTTTCACTTTTGGCAAATTTGAATGAAGTAAGGAAGTATAGTTGGGGTTCCGCATGTTTGGGTTCTTGTATAAGGAACTTTGCCATGCAACAATTGGGGCGACACATGACATAGGTGGCTGTTTAATGCTGCAACAATCGTGGACATGGTACCGGCTTCCATTTCTTGCACCGATAGTTTGAGAAAATTATATATATCCCCTTGTGTTAAGGTAATAAATATAAGTATTATATTTATTCTTGGAGAACTTACATTTGCATGCGAGTTATTCATATTTTATATGTATTTGAACAGATAGTGCAGTCTGAAGTAGTTTGGTCATACAACTATGGATGTTGAAAGCATTAGAGTACAACTGGATCGCATGGGATATAATACGGTAAATTTTGTAATAGTTTACCTTAAGTACATCCATTTTTAAGCTAACTTATTACATATGATCAGTATTAATTTTTGTCTATTTTTTCACAATTTCTACGGAGGCCATATATCGCAGATGAAATTATGGAATGCCTCATATCAGAAGCCTTCCAAAATAGCCACATCTGGAGAGCAAACACGTCATTAATATGTTTTTAGATTGTGGAATGGCACCCGCTAGGTAGGGTCTTACGCCAATTTGGGATGCAACAAGCAATCCCCCAACCACTTATGAACCTTGACGAAGTTCACAGAGTTGATATGTGCAGTAATCATGTAGAAACCTGGGCTGAAAGGCATTCAAGCTGGATCTGATTTTGGAGAAAAAATTCTAGACGAATTGTTCAGGTCCTAAAATTATGTACAACAATTTCTCACCTTCAAATTAATACATCAGATGGTTTCATACTCAAGGCCGGCCATTTATTTTCCCATCGTTGAGACTTCAGGATGTGAGAAGTAGCTCACATTATTAACAAACTTCAAATCCAAACCCTCCTATGGGGCTTCACAGGCGTACTCGATGGCATGGAATTAGTCGAAGGATGAATCAACCTATTTTAGCAGAGGTTGATGATACCAATAAACCTAGGATATCCTTCAGTCATTCTAAACCAGAGCGTGATCTTAGGGTATCATCTAGTCAATGGTATTCATTCAGTCATAGTGGGGATGATGATGATAGGTGCTATCGACCAGAGCTGCCCACCAGTAGGTTAGATGCCAACCTTTTGACTCCTATGTCAACTGCAACCCATATGAGAAGCGTATATCAGTTTGGAACCCCCTTAGATAGCGGTACCCTCCCTAATTTTGCCCCACCACGTACTACTTCATGGTAGTGGGTTAGGGTTTTTTTGATATGGCGAACATTACTAGGGTTATGAGCGAACATTGGGATTCTATGTCGACTCAGGAAGATACCACTGAAGAAGAAGCACCGGCGGTGGAAGTAAGAGCCCAAAGACGTCAAGCCAGGGGCATACGTGGCAATGAAGATAAAAATGTTGAACGAAAAGTATTGCCACCACGTAAGAGGAGAGCCCTGCATTGTTGTTCTACACCGCGCGATAGGGCCCCCCGTTTGTATTACTCACTTGTATTATACAGTTTACAGTCTTATAGTTTTACAGTTATGCAGTTTTAGAGTGTTATACAATGCTGTAAATGTTATACATTTGTATTGTAAATTTTTTTTTTTATGTTTCTTATGTTGGAAGATAATTAATAAAAAATATTTTATTATGTTTATTACATTGATATAATTTATATTAGAATAATTGTGTAGGTTACATGTTCAATGCATTATATCGTTATTATTATATTACAATAATTAATAACTATATCTTAAAGATATTTTATAATAGTAATTATATTATAATTGTTTCTAATAATATACGGTTATATGATCATTATATTATAAATATTAATTTCTTATAATAATTATATTATTTTCTATAATATGTGTTTCTATTATTTACGTTTCAAGATAAATAAAAAATAACTTTAATTGCATTTCATCAAAAAAATAACATTTGCATTATGAAATTGAAAGTGATAAATTTTATACATATAAACAATTAATTATACGTAATTTAATCATAAACAGAAACTGATAATCAATGATGCGAACTTTCTCCCAATGTGCTGACTTGATAAGGGCAATTTTTTCGGCTATGGCCTTCATTCCTACATAGTCTACAACGCTTTGGTTGGCCTCTCTCCCTAAGATCCATTTCATTATGAATTCAACTTGATTTTGGTCGACCTTTGGGATTTCTCCGCATTTTTAGATTAGGGCACAATTGTGGGCCAGTATATTCTGGCCAATAACCTTCATTCCCAACGAGTTGAAACTCATGTTGATAAACATTGTTTATAGTCTCTAGTCTATAAATATTGTCCATGTATAGCATGCAATCTATATGGATATGAGCACAAGCAGCAACAACATGTGAACGTGGTACCTGTGAGCTTGAAACTTCCTATAGTCACACCACATGTTATTAAGATTTACTTTCTATGTCGAAGCCACAACTCCCTTTTGGGAGTTTTCTAACTCCTCAACGAAGAAAGATTGATTTGTTCATGTAAACTCCTGAATAAAGTGTGAGTTAGCTTTTCTTCAATTTTTTTGCATGGCATTTGTGACTGTTTCACAATAATTGTGCCCGATTGCCATCATTGCAATCTGCTTGTTCCCCATCACCCTAAATAATTCTACTAATCTAAAATATGTGGCTTTCACTAAAGCGGTTATAGGAAGATGATGAGTCCCCTTCAACACCGAATTTATACATTTGGCCAAGTTTGTCGTCATATGTCTATATCATCTTCCTTCATCATATGATTGTGCCCACTTCTTTTGTGGGATCCTATTGATCCAATCGGCTGCTTTTGCATTCTTCGCACGAAGATTTTCATACTGCCACTGAAAATGGGGTCATCGCAACTCGTACGCTGAAAAAATAATATAATAATTTTTGGACTTAGTAACAACTGATAGATAAACATTAAAATTGATAAGATTGTAAGAGAGTAAATAACCATAAATACGATTACATACCCATATTAACAACTTGTCGACACAACTCCTTATTGTTAAACCTCCTCACGAAGTTGGTTGTAATATGTCGAATGCAGTACACAGAATACACACGCGGAGGTTTCCATGCACTACCTGAGTTTCTGATCCTAGATTTTATGGATTCGTGTCGATAAGATATTAAACATATCCCAGATTGTCTAACAACATATCTACATAAGTTGTTGAGAAAAAATGACCATCCTCCTTTGTCTCACCCTCTACAATGGCAAAGGCATCTGGTACTATGTTTCGATTGCTATCTTGTGCAACAGCTAACAGTAATGTTCTTTTATATTTTCCATATAAAAATATACCATCCACTTGGACAACAGGTTTACAGAAGGGAAAGCCTTCAATGCAAGATTTGAATGTCCAAAAAAGTCGATGAAAAATACCCATACCTTGCACAATTTGATGACCGTGGTATGTGGGTACAGTTTGTAATTTCACTATTGTGCCAGGAATAAAATGTTGCATTGCACCCAACCATTTTGGGAGATCATTGTATGATTTATCCCAATCTCCATAGAGTCAAACAATTATCTTTTGCTTCGCTATCCACTCTTTCCTATAGGAGGTCATGTATCCATACCTATTTTGTATATCGACAACCAAAACTGAGACAAAAATGGTTGGATTTGTTTGTACCAAGGACAAAATGCATGAACATATCATGTTGAAATCTAGTTTCATTTGATCTTATGAAATACACCCAGATGCACAAGTATGAGGCCCATTATACTTTCTAATCTCCCATACTTGTGTCTTCTTCAATAATCTTGCCCTTATACTCCAGTTACAACCAGCGCCATACATTGTACACTGGCCGTGATATTTGATTGGTGACGATTCTACAACTCTCTAATCTATAGAGTTCTTGATATTGTAAAGCTTTATATCAAAAATCACGGCATCTTTTTTTGCGAACTGCATCCCAACATAGAGCTCACTACTAGATGGATTCTAACTTATCGAAAACTCTAATGTTTGAGCATATTCTGGAAATTCTGCCACATGCATTGCATCCAGATCAAGGGTGCGCTTATGAAGAGGTGGCTTATACTGATGAAGAAGATTGCTAACTCCACTAGTAGATGATAGATGAGAAGGGTTGATATCGCCACCGATATCTGGGCATGGATCATGGTTGTTATCACTATCGTCAGCTTCAACATATACTCTTCCGGTTCACTAAAGTCACCAACATAATCACCATAGGCTCCATATGACACTTCAGGATTAGCAGCAGATAAACTTGGCCCTCTATATTCCATTTCAACACCTCTAATTAAAGACTCTGTCATTATAAAGTTGTTTGGCTCATCATCTTCACCGCTTGGAATTGTTGGTGACACAGATGAATAATGAAAAGATTCATACAAATTATTCATCACCACTTGTGCATCTGAAGGAGGTTAACATTTAGGATTCTCAAACGGCCATGACATATGCGCGTTTACAGTAGGCATGTATGAAGCTTCAACATCATGATGTACTTTCTCAAGGTCAGCATATAACTTAATTACGTTGACATTAGAAAATTGCTGATGAACATCAACATGCATCTGACACCATCATCATCTTCAAGTGGGAACGTCCTATATTGGATGCAGCCTTCTCCCATGGAAATATGAAGCCTATACTTGATATCTGATACTCTAGTTCTGCTTGTAGCTCTGATTTTTGCACCAATTTTTACCTTCAATTCCTCTATTGTAATGTTTTTGTCAATTATGATAGTTCTAGGACGATCACTTTAAAAGGTAACACCTTCTTCATTGTTGACAATTTCTCCATTAGAATAGACAAGTGCAACAAATCTATTATTCAAGTTGGTAAGATGGAAATAACTCTAAACAAAATACTAACAATTGAAAACTAAGAAACAAAAGAAGAGAATGAAGAAACACTATCACTAAACTGAGAAAACAACAATAGCAGCTGAGAATGAAAATGACAATAAAAATGACAATGATGAACACATATTTATAATGCAACATAGTCAACAAAATTTTTTTCCCAAGTAAAATGTCTGAATTTGTCTCATGCATTAGTCTAATCTTTGTAGTTTGACATTTACAATCCATGCATTAGTCTCATCAACTAAAGATGATATCAGAAGGAATCTGATTCCCATGTATTAGTCTCATCAACTTACTTCATATCAGAAGGAATCTGATTCCTATGCATTGTCTCATCAACTTTTTTCATATCAGCAGAAACCACCTTTCTCATGCATTAGTCCTATCAACTTATTTCATATCAGAAAGAATATGATTCCCATGCATTAGTCTTATCAACTTACTTCATATCAGAAGAAATCTGATTGTATGCACAAGTCTCATCAATTTGTTTCATATCAAAACGAATCTGATTTCCATACATTAGTCTCATCAATTTATTTCATATCAGAAAAAATTTGATCATCTTGCATTAGTCTTATCAACTTATTTTATTTAAAAAAAATTAATTTTCATAAATTAATCACGTACTTTCGAACATAAATAAAAATTAAAACTTATAAATTGTGACATGAAATACGAAATCGCTATATGATTTGATGATTTTTCAATGCGGTATAAAAAATAAAAAAAAAGTTAGTAGGAAATCGCCATATGATTTGACGATTTTTTAACTAAATTTTACATTGAGAAATCGTCATTTGAAATAGCGATTTCTCAACTAATTTTCAAACTTGACCTATTTCGATAAATAATCTGAAAATGACTTATTTACGTAAATAAAAAATATTTATATTATTTTAATAAAAAAAAGTCGCGTATTTACATGACTGACTTAGACCAAGGCCTAATAGTATAGTAGATCGTAGGTGTATGCCCTTGTTTCCTGCTTTTGAAATATGGTTATTTAAGTTAGACGAGCAAAGGACAAGGTTATTCGTTATCTCTAAATATGATAATTCCTGTATTCATATTATATTTATATATTTTATTACATCATAATTTGTTTAAAGTTTTTTTATATTTATCTTTATTTTGATACTTTTATAATTCATATTAGATAAATTTTGAGAATATATTCGTATCATGTTATTTTTTTACTTTATACGTATTATATTCGTATAATAGTATCAAATATTGTCAGGTCTTATATCCAAAAAAAATTAATCTAATTTAATTTTAATTTTAAAATTTAATTGAAATAATAATATTAAAATATTTTAACAAAAAATAGTTTAATATGGATAGATAGAACTCGTATTTAAATTATAGACGTATTAGTTATGTTCTATCAATTCAAAAATACCTCTATCTAACCACTAAGTACTTATTCGATTTACCCTTTTTTTAAACTATTAATAGATAATTTGATTGTTTTAATCAAAATAATATCATAAAATATATATAATACGATTTATAAACTTTTAAGAAAAAATATTTTAAAAAATTGATATATATTTTTTTATTTGAAATTGTCAGAAAATAAACTTTATTCATTGTAACCAAATTTAATACTCTATCAACACTCTATCAACAAACTAACAAATCACACCATGTATTGACACTGCTTCACTTATTTCACACCTTTGATCCTATTTTATATGCAATTTAATTTAAGATTGAAAGTTTTTCACAACCGTAAGAAACTTTTTATATCTAAATTTTATAAAAACCTTTAAAAACTTTAATAGGAAATAGTAGTGTGCATGGCAGGTCCATGCAAGATGAGTACGTTACATAGAATTTGAATTATGCATTAGACCGTTTTAATTTTATAAAATTATCTTTACGAATTCAATTATATTTAATAATTCGTATATTCATATCGTATTTATATATTTTTATATATTTATAACATATTTACATTATTTTTTGTTATTATAATTTTGTTTAGGACATTATTATTCATATAAATTTAGTCATATAATTTGTGTAATATAAATCTTGATATGTTCATATATTCGTATCAATTCTTATGTCTTGCTTTTTGTTTTTCTAGTACAATATACTTTTTAATCATATCATGCACTAAAATACTAACTATAGATCTAAGATTCGTCGGTTATGTTGGCCTTACATTTATTCAACAGTATTCATGAGTGCGAGCAAATGTCTTCGTAGGTTAAGTCTTGGCTTAAATTTTTTTTTTAAACGAATCAAAATTTGATCCAGCTTGTAAACTTGAATTACAGATTCAAAAAGTTAAAATATTAATTTATATATATTTTATAATTAAATTTAAAAATATTTTTATTAATTAAATAATGATTTAAATTGAATTGATCCGAATAAAGAAACTGTAAGTCTAGGGGCAACCCTTTGATTAGGTCTATTTGGAGGTATCAAACTGACTTTAATTGTACAGACATTCCTCTTGCAAGTTGATTACGAGCTTCCCATACTAAGCACTTCTCGATATCAGTATGCCAGTCAATGACACCTATGCTAAAGTATTGATAAGAGGGACCATGGATGCCATTTATTTCTAACTGCTTAGAATTAGATTGAATTGAACCTGTATGCAAAATATTGCGAAGGACCGATGCGCTGAGAGCGCGAACGTGTGCACTCGGATGAGAAAGACATCGAGTCGTAGCTGGTAGACGACACTGCATGAAATTGACACAGATTAAAGATCAAATCAGGCACAGATCTTGCAGGGACATCAGGTTAATTACAGATTTGGCATCCACAATTAAACATCGGATGCAATCCGCTAGAACAAATTTTTAGGGACGAGTTTGTAGATTTCAACTATGCTGCTTAGATTAAGGGTATCAGACATGAACATGTGTTCAACAAAGTATGTTCAATTTTTAAAAATTTTTTCATATATTTTAAAGATTATATTTTTATACCCATATCTAAATATATGTCAAAAACGAATACTTTAAATAAAAATAAAAGATCGGAGTAACATAGAATTTGAATATAATTCATATATCAAATGCATAATTAAGTCTTTTGAATTTAACCTTGAGAATATCAAATTAACAATGCCAATAAAGGGCAATTGCTCACCTTTAACAGGTTTGAAAGTCCATGGGCAACTGCCAGTCCAGATTCTCCCCACTCGAGTACTGGCTGAACTGCTCTAGCTGTTGCCTCCGGCAGCTGGCATTTTTAGAGAAAAAAAAAAAAAAACACTCAAGATGTTAACGAAGCTTTGGGATAAAACGGAATGTATTCGACTTTACAATATTGCAAGTGTTCATTAAAAAGACACGGTGATTGGTGACTGAATGCCGATAAGCTGACGATAATTAGAGATAGTACCTCTAGTTGAGGTAAAGTGCAAGCTTCCCCGTCAACAAGCATCCCATCAGTGGCACGTAGAAGTAGGTCAGAGGCACTTGCCACAATTACCAATGATTCGGGCCTATCATGATTTGTCATTAGTTCCACTATCAACTTTACAACCCACTGATTGATCCTCCATATCTTCTGACCTTGGTCGTCATCTTTGGCAATCCATGGCTGCAATTTCCTATCTGCCTGACAAGAACATAAGGCCAGAAAAGTGACCAAACAAATAGAGGAAATAAGGTTAAAAAACAAAAACAAAAAAAAAGCTTGACAATAAGACAATTTATGGCTGCTGGTTCGGACACCATCCAGATGACACAGATCATTTATCAAAGTGGTAGATCTGAATTTTATTACCCCCAATTATGAATAGGTGTCACCCTTTACAAAACCTATGGTGTTCAAGTCAGCAGCCATAGAGAAAAGCAGGCCATTTCGTCTTTCTGATTTTAGACCAATGTTTACAAGATGAACAAAATTTGGACCTGAAGAACAACTGCTGCAGCCGCTTTAGTCGGTGCTGCTTATACTACATTGCACAATGCATCAACCACCTAATTTCATCCAAGTATGGTAGTCAGACAAAATAAAAGATACTCCGTCATATGAATCATAGGCGAAATAAACGTATACCATCAACTGTTCTACTCTTGTGCACTCATTAGTCTCACTTAAAATTTATTCGCATTGCAGAATGTTACCAATCCACAGAAGCATGACGAATCATATTTTCTGTCAAGAAATAAAAAAGGTTTCCACTTTTTTGCTGTTTTCAACGGATATTAATACATGTGTTGTTTTCGACAATTATACTAAAAAAAATAATTATTTCAAAGCTTGATTTTAAATAATGAAGACTGCCATCTAAAAATTTCTTTTGTTTGTAATCAGGTGCATATAATATGGTAAGCAGATCTTTAAAAAAGTAATAGTACATTAAGAATGAAATATATCAGATTACCTGTCGCCATCCCTGTTGTGCGGATGTGCTTTCCGCACTGGGTTGTATTTCGGGAGCTGTTATCAGCTTCTGCCACAATAGTGAAACAACAGAGAAACATACCTCTTGTTTCTCCACAAGCGCGGATCTCAGAAGACTTTGCTCACTGCAATTTAATCCGATGTGTCTATCCATTGTGAGAAAATTGGCCAAATCCGAGGCATCTAAAGGGAAACTTGCTACACCTTTGCCCAAGGAATTTCCCGAGCCTTCATCTGACGCTAACACTCTATCACATCTGATTTTTTCCTGGATGAGTTGAGTCTTCACATTCTGAATCAGATGACTGCCTGGGATCAAAGCAAGTGGTATTTGTACGTTTGTTTTGTTTTGCACCATCTAAACAAACGAGGGAATCGTTCTGGACAGGCGAATATATCCATTGCGCTTCTAACGGTTCAGCCTTGTTAACAATGGATGCAACAGCCTTGCTGTGAATATCAGTGAGATTATACAACGATGACGCCCTGGTGTAAACATCATTGTCCCACTTGCATCGCATTAGGACACAGAGTGCATGCATGCAAGCCTTTGACCGTCTAAATAGTTCGGAAATGTGAGCAGCAACCATAGCCGCGGCGAATATTTCATTTGAACTATAGCTCCATGTGGTGCCAACAGAAGACGGCTTCAGCAAAAAAAGTCCCTCCAAGATTGCTAAGATTCTGTGAGTAAGATGAATAGCTGAGTCAATACAATGTCCGTACTCGATAGAAGATCCCTTTATTTTTGCAGGCATGGCTCTAGCTTGAACATCTTTAGCAGTCGAATGATTCTTTTCTCCTGTAACCAAAGGGAACAACTGAAGCTTACAGGCAAGAGAACAAACAGCAGCCAGCACATAAGAATCGAATGCAGCTACAGGCCCTTCTTTTTTTGCTTTTCTCGGTTTTTTGTGTCTCTGCTTTTCGGATGCTGCCTGTGATTCCTCAATGCTCTCATCAGGGGGATAACTTTCTTCACCTCTTGGTCTCCTACGCCCACTGAACTGAGCTTCATGGCTAATACACACGGTCAAGACAACAAAAAGTAGGCGCAAAGCAAGATCTACAGAAGCACATGATTCTAAATTAGGGATTTTTATATAGACTTTAGGGAGGCTAGAAAATATACTACTCTTGCAGTTCCCTACCTTCTATCAATTGCTATTTGTTGCTTGTATTTGGTCAAACTTATGAAGCAGACGCTTCTGCTTGTTATATCTCTTCTCCATTACTAAACCAGTCAGAATTACAAATAGATTGTAACAATCAAAGTTGTGATGCAGCCACCAACATGCTTACGTAACTATTGCAAAGTTCAGACCATTAAACCGCTTGTATCTCTGTAGAGGCCAATTGGTGTTTCAAACTAATCATAAATGAAAATAGTAAGCAATAATAAAAAGCACTCACCAAGGGGAGTAATCACTTCTGATACCCATTGGTACCCCAAGCAATATATCAGAAATCCAGGGAGATAAAGGCCTTAAAGGCTTCCTTTCCCGTTGAATCAAGGTATATGAAAGGATGGTTCCCCATCTCCAGATTCACTTGTCGTAGCTTGGCCGCTGCTATTGCTTCCATCTGTTTCACTATTTTGCGGTTCCATTTTATATATTGGACAGTTGTAATGAGTCAAAATTCGCAAGATCTCTCCACATGCCAGAGCCCACTGTTCAGAATACTCATTCTGCGAAAAAAGTCATAAACGCCATAGATATGTTCTTGGTTAGCCTCAATGATTCTTTTTTTAGTGAAGAAACTAGATAAAACAAAGCGTCGAGAATGTGACATCTAAAAGGGAAATGAGGAAAACTAGTTTGTGAAGCAAAGATAATATTCTCTATTGAATGAAAAAAAAAAAAAAAAAGAGCGAAATTTAGCTTGATGAACTTTTGTATAATACCTCACAACTTGGCAGACTAAGGAGATCAATGAAGCAAAAGGTAGGGTACTCATATCATACACCAGTGTTCCCTCAATGATGCATGAAATAATTGGAAGAACAACGGCAGGCCCATGCTTCGGATGGTGAAGGATAAACGTTGCTGCAAACCAATTAAGATTAAAGTACAGGTCATTTTCCAGTTATAATTTAAGTAAAAATTCATTTTGAACATTTAATTATAGTTATAATCGTAGTGGATCGTGCTATGGTACAGAAGAAGAAGGAGTCAATACCCAGAACTTAATGAAAAGGCGGAGTTCCTTAGACGGATAGCAGGTGCGAACTAGCTATTACAGGAATAAGCAAATTTTGTTGTGTATGTAAATCCCAAACCATCAAAGACATTCCTCTATTGACATATTCTTTTCCTTTCATAATCTGCAGGATAAGAAATAGTTCTACAAAGCAAACAAAAATACCTCAGCAATATCATCTGGGAACTGTTCTGATGTGAATTGACCGAAATACTCAACATAGGTAGTAATTTGAACCTAAACAAGAGGAAAAATAATGAAGCAAGTGAATTTATGACAGAAAGAGATAATCATGTAAATTTAAAGAATCATAAAACCACGGATGTATCAACTGTACAAATGCTCGTGTTTCAAGAGAGATGAAGTAACGAGGATAAAGTCTTTAAATACGTTAACTTTAGCATGATTCCTCGAGCACATCTGGCAAATGAAATAACCCTTTATCCTCGCTAAAGCCAAAATTTTCACATCTTGTCCTTAACCTCTTTAAATTATAAAGTTAATTCCACCATATTCTCTTTTAATACCACTATATATTAATAATCCTTCAATTTCTATTTCAAGATATATTTCTTGTGCAATAGACCGTACACTCTTATCCCTTGCTTCCACAATAAACTTTTGTCACTTTGAAGCTTTATAGAAGAATAATGTACAGTCTTTAGATATGTTCTGTTGGACTTTATGTGACCTACATGATAATTAAGTGGATCGAGATAAATATTTTAATTAATATTGAGGTGATATTATCTAGTAAATCCTATTCAATTTAACTACTCTAGTGATAAGAGTTTAACTCTACTTTAGTAACTAATTAGAATACAGACTCCTTAATGGTAGGATACAACTTTAATTAGTTTTCTAGTATAGGTCCCTAGTTTAGTCTATAGAAATTGCCTGTGCACCATCATGATGTAATTATCAAGAAATAAAGAGATAGACTAGAAGGCTTAATCGGAGTGTTCGTCTTTGTGGACTTGGAGCAAGGTCACGTTCTTGATCAACAATGGCTAGATGTACGTTTTTATTTAAATTATTACATATGGTATCAGAGCTAGGCTTTCTAGCCTTGTTATTCAGATTATTCAGTGAGATTCATTAAAAACGAAATTTTTTTATGCATGTATTGTTTATGCATAAATGATTAAATAATTCGTATTAAGGATAAACGAATTAAAACAAATATAGTAAAAGCATGAAACTGAATTTTTAACATGCTATGATTAATTTTTAATTTGTATTTATATATTGAAATATATTTTACATATGTACCATAAATTTGCTTTTATATTATGTATTAAATTCATGAAATTCTTGATTAATTCATGAAAAACTAAAATTGATGAAGGATTGTGATAGTTTAATCATCTATATACTTTAAGACAAAAGAAAAGATGATTAAAACAAGAAAAATCTATGGTATATTGAAACATGTTTGATATTATTTCATAAAATTCAAGTAATTTTGAATGTTTGATGATAATTTTTATGTTTTTGATCAAAATTGATTTATGGTTCATGTAAATCTAGCATAAAATCACGGTTTTAGGTCATTAATTGCATGAAAATTGATCAAAAAACATGAAAATTAGCTTGGGAATATCAAACAAACTTGAACAAGTCAAGAATAATACCCGACCCGGCTGGAGCTAGAAGATGGCTGGGACTTGCATCCCAACCGAAGCCCACACACGTAAGCGACACATGTGGAGCATGCAGCACTGATCCTAGGCCGTTTCGGCTTCATTTTTTCAGGCCCAAATATTTTGTGATTTTTTAAATTTTTTGTGATTTTTCTGGTCACGTAAAATATTTATTATTTAATATTAGTGTTTAATTAAATAATAAATATGTTTAGGCATAAATAGTCTATAATTTTATTTCATGACAAAATATTTTGGTAAGTTGTGAATATTTTAGCAATATGTACTTTCCTTAAATAGTGTCTGAAAATTCATACTCTCAACTTAAAAGTTAAGTGCATATATGTATGATAAAGTTTGTTATTGGAATTATAATGTAAATGTTAACATTTATATGTTATGAAATAAATACATCATGATATTATGCATATTTTCATGTGACTTAAGGATGCATGTCATATATTATGTCATGATGTTTTTAAATCAGTTATAGTATGACAATCAGAAATTCCGTTGTAGTATGTAAATTTTTATTGCATAAAGAATTGATGTTATTAAGATCTAAATCACTAGCTTGGTATTAGTCAAAGCATTTTAAGTTACATGATTTAAATAAATTGATAGTTAGTAAAAAAAAAAAATCTTTAAATAACTACATATGGTAAACATCAATAAAGTTTTATACCATAAATTTATTTGGTATATATTTGAGTTATTAAATGATGTATGTAATTATTTATAGTACATATATATTATGTCATTATAAAGAATCTAAATCAATTACTTGGGAATAGCCATAGCATCTTAAGTTGATTGATTTAGTCAAATAGTAGTTATTTAAAATAAAGTTTTCTTTAAATAACTACATATGGAGGATGACATTAATATGTAATTATTTATACTATAAATGCAATAAGTTAACATGATTTAATATTATATTCCGCTGTAATTATTAATATGCAATAAAGAATTCTACATATATTAAAAATGTCATTATTAATGTTCTAAATCGCTAGCTTAAGAGTAGCCATAACATCTTAAGTTGGTTGATTTGGATGACAATTGATACTTATTTAAATTAAAGTTTCTTTTAAATAACTACATAAGAAAATGACATCGATAAAGAATATATTTGTGATATACAATAAGTTTTATGTATACATGTCGGATGTTATTATAAAGTTCTAAATCATTAACTTAAGAGTAGCCACAGCATCTTTAGTTAATTGATTTAGATAAAATAGTAGTTATTTAAAACTACATAAAGAAAAATGACATCCATAAAGTGTTAGATCATGAAATTAGTCATTTGGCCCCACAAGGAAATAATTAATTTTGAAAAATAGTTAAAGGATAAAACAATATAATATTAAAATTAAATTTTTCTAGGCCCACAGGTATAAATTATTTAATTTTCGTGTTTTAAAGTTATTATTTTATCATTAAAGTTGTGTACATTCATATGCATGATGCACCTCTACCTATAGAAAGGTTTGGATTTACATTTGAATATA
Source organism: Adansonia grandidieri (assembly GCA_038382065.1). Taxonomy (NCBI): domain Eukaryota; kingdom Viridiplantae; phylum Streptophyta; class Magnoliopsida; order Malvales; family Malvaceae; genus Adansonia; species Adansonia grandidieri. The sequence continues at coordinate 9,620 of JBBYHK010257501.1, read as the reverse complement.
AAATATTCAATTAAAGTATAGTTCCTTGCATTTTACAGTAATTCCTACTATTGTGATTAGTAAGGCTGCTATAATGAAATGCTATTCGGTGATGAAAAATTACTCTAATAAAAGAGTAAATTAAGTTATTTTTGGTACAAAGACCTTGACTTAGCATTTTGAATGGATGACTTGACCTCAACGAATAAAGTGTGCAAAAGAAAAATAGATTTTGATGTATAGTGGGTGCAATCTAACCGTTTAAAGATGATGTATATCAAATCTATATTAGTAAGTCAATTTGGAATTTCATCCTAATTGCCATAAGGTCAAGGATTATTGCAAAATCACTAAAGACCAGATTATTAAATCTGATAAGGTTTTATCTTTCACCTTGATAAGAAAGCTTTCAAGAATAAAGTGTAACAATTCTAAATTGTGCATGAGCACATTATGGGATTTGAGAGATATTGTTGCTTAACATAAATCTTCAGAATTAAGTTTTTTAGAGTAAATTTTTTATCCCTTTCATATTTAACTTTTTTCCTAATGAGTATGACTATGAGAAATACATATAGAGACAATGTTCTATCAATAAAATTTCAATTATATGTGTTGAAGAGGACAAGAGATTAAAGAATGAGAAACTAAATTCAGTTAACCTAGTGACTCAAGGTTAAAAGTGATAAGTAGGCAAATGTGTTATACAGGTTAAAAAAAAGAAAAAAAGCCAATAAAGAAAGTGGCATCATATCATTCATTTTGTTTTAACTCTGATACATAAGGAAAGATTACCTAAAGTATAAAAAGGGACTCGAAAATAAAGGTAAACTCATCTTGCATGAATATTTTTTGGTAATATTCCTAATAATATATGGTGGTTGGACTTATGTTCAACAAATTATATTTCTATAACCATTTAAGGTTTCATAAAGTCAATAAACCAAAGGAAAAATAGGAGGAACATCTATTACAAAAATCACTAAGGACTATCAAGGTCATTTTTTAAAATTAAGATTTGTTTTAAAACTTAAAAAAGGTTTTATCCTTTATTTTATAAATTTTTTTAGTTAAAAGAGTTTTGAATTTAGATTTTTAAACTCTATTGTTGAAATTTCAAAAGAGAATTTTTTTATTAGATTTTTCATTATTAACTTGGATCCTAATTGTGAGAATAAGTTTAATAACTATTTACATGATTTCTGGTAATAAGGATGTGCTACAGATAAAATTCTTTCAAAGTTGTGATATAAAGATTGTATCACATCTCCATATAAAAATTTAGGAAAATTGATAATGATGGAGTTCTTGAAACTCTTACGTTTGACACTTAAATTAGTTACATTGAGAAAAAAGCAAACTAACAAGTCCACTAAAGGGAGCTAAAGAAAAAACTATAATATTTAGAGATTATACACCTTCTCCTAAGTTTATGGATTGATGTATAAAAATTGCTATTGATGTCTTTATTAAAGTGCCAACTAAGTTACTTTTTAAATTTTCTTAGAATTACGGAATAGTTGGAATCTAGTTTAAAACATTTCAAACTTGGGTTATCGAGTTAAAGTGAAGGCTACATCCAAGAACAGTTAGCAGTTATAGTCTATGCAATTAACTTAAAGGGTAAATGTCTTAAATGTCTATCATATTCAAATTAGAATTGTTGAAGTTAGAAATGCCAAGTTTCTTATGGATCATGAGTCTAATGGGAATGACTTTCCTCGTAAGGTTGACATTGAGGAATAAATTATTTAGATTGATCTTTGGTAAAAGACTTGATTGTTTCTCAAAATAAACATACAAAATTAACTAGAGAGTCATCAAATCAAGTACAACCTTTACAATTGATTATTAATCTCATTGACTAAATGTGTTGACAATTTACAAGTGATTATAGAATTAAGAGATCCAATGGGTAAGAAACTAGGCATTTCTATGACTAGGTTGTATACCTATAAAAGTTTAATTTTGATAATTAGGCATAAAGATGATCTTATTTTCACTAGCCATGAATATTGAAAAATTTATATTTGGCAGAAAACTATGATAAAAGAGATGAAATCAATGGTTAATGATCTAATCTAGTAACTCGTTAAATTACTATGTGGTAATGTTAAACAACTGAGGTTAGACTTGTGGACAATGGTTTCACTCGAAGGAGGTATTAATTACCATAGAACTTTCTCTCTAGTTCTTTATGAAAGTTTCATTAAGAATTATCATAGCTTTTCTAGCTCATTTTTTATTGAGACTTACATTAAATGATAGTGAAAATAACTTGCTTGAATAGGGATCTTGAGAAGAGGTTTATATAATTCTACCTGAAGGTTCCTTTGCAAGATCAATATATAGACTAAAACAAGCATCCCATCAATGGTATGTAAAGTTTAACATTTACTAAAATGTTGATAGCTATTTATAGCTTAAAGTTAGTAGGAGTAAAGTCATAATTTTAGTCTTATATATTGGTAATATTCTCCTTGCAAAAATGATTCGGCTTTGTTGCATAAGATAAAATTTTTCTTTCTTAAAACTTTGATATGAAGAATTTGAGTGAAACCTCATAGGCATAAAGATTCATAGAGATAGGTCTGAAAAGGAATTAAGTTTATCTCAAGAAGCTTATATCAAGATAGTTTGGAAAGAATTAGGATGCAAAGCTATTCACCTATAAGGGTACAAATTATGAAGTAGAGATTTCAATCTAAGCAATGCCTCCAAATAATTTGGAAAAAAAGCATATGAAAGACATTAAATATGTATATAGTATTATGAGTAGTATATATGATCAGGTTTATACGAAACTAAAAATAAGGTTTATAGTAAAAATGCTTGGCAGATATTAAAGTATTCTTGGCCTTGAACTATGAAAGCTGCCAAAGGAATTATGATATAAAGTAATATCACAGGCAATAAGGTTGAGATATTTTATCTCTAGTTTGAGAGTTGTTAGCAAGGCCATTAAAGATCTATTATGACAACTCTTATGCAGTATGTTTTCTAAGATAATAAAATGGGAGTCGTAGCAAGCAAATAAATATAAAGTAGCTTGTTTTTAGAGCCTCTACAAATAAGCAAGAAGTGGATATCCAACACATTAGTACAGATTTAACGATAGCGATCCTATGACTAAAGCATTATTGACAAAATAGTTTAAAATTCAGGTGGATCATATGAGGCTAGTTAAATTCTATCAAGATGTATTTTGGCTTCTTTAATTGTGTTAATTTCACATTCTTAGAGTTTATGGACATGTTTTAGTTTTTACACATAAAGATTACATATCAAGTGGACCTTGAATGATTATAGAAAATTCATTCATAATGGATTATCTCATAAAGGGTTCTTTTAGAGATGATCATGCATTGTAATATATGGAAGGGAATATTCATTTCAAAATGCTATCGCCATGATTCTTGCTATATGAAATCTTTAATTGAGTCAGAGTCAAGCTAGAGTAACTTATGGCCATATTAAAGTTTTGAATTTGAATATCTCTATTTAAGTTCTTGGTTTATCATATGGGCCAAGTGGGAAGAATGTTGGTTGTGGCCCACATGATTATTAAGTGGACCGAGATAAATTTTTTCATTAATAATGAGGTGATATTATCTAGTGAATTCTATTTAGTTTAACTACTCTAGTGATAAGAGTTTAACTCTACTTTAGTAACTAATTAGAATACAGACTCCTTGATGGTAGGATACAATTCTAATTAGTTGTCTAGTATAGGTCTCTAGTCTAGTCTATATAAATTGTCTGTGCACCATCATAAGGTAATTATTAATAAATAAAGAAATAGACTAGAAGGTTTACATGGAGTGTTCGTCTCGTGTGTTTAGAGCGAGGTTGAATTCTTGATCAATGATGGCTAGAGGTACGTTTTTATTTAAATTATTACATATCCAACATGATAGTCCGACAATACAGCGGGTAGAAATGCCAAAAGCAGACCCAACTTTAGTGGCCTACACAGCTCAAATTCACTCAAAAAGGTAATAACCTGAACACCAAATGATCTAAACTCAAACTATATATGAATACAAATCAGATGGTTTGCTCATGAGAAATTTGTAAAATTACTCAGAGTCTCTGCCCAACCATGCTGGGAATTTGAAGCAGCAAACTCTACCAATGAATAATAGATGAAATAGATAGAACTAATATACTCATGTCAAATTCATTTTTGCTCCAAAATGTAATGCTCAAAACTTCCAATCAAGAAAAACTCTTGCATATATCTATCCTTTAACATCTAATAAGAATAAATGGGAGTGTAAATAGCTTTTTTCTTTGCCAAACCATATTATATGTATGTTCCATTCAATAGCCGCTACGCTAATATGGAGTAACACATTAAATTTTTGCCACCTATTTTACCATTAAGTCTTGAGGTTAACAAATCATGAAAATATAAGATGTTTAAAAGGATTTAAAGATGCAACTAGTATCCAATGATCCAGAAAGATTCATGCATATAAAATAAACAATATCAATAAAATCCAGGACAGAGAAACTATGGTCCCTTTCGTTCTTAAGGATCTTGCAGTGGAGACCAGAACAGTGATGAAAACTGAAGTCTATCAATCCACCTCTTGAACGGATTAGCCATGCAATCCTAAACAATATTTATCCTTCCAAATATAATACCCTTTTGAACCAATCACCGGAATAATCAAACAACAATAACACTTACAAGATCCCAAGCTTTCATTGTGCAACTGCTACCAATCAAGAATTAGGATTTCATAATTCAACATCACTACCTTTTGCAGCCCTTGGATTCCCATAAAATATCAATTAAAGAAAAAAAAAGGATTGCTTAATTTGCAAAAAATTCAACAAGAGAAACTATTGTATCTATATCTCTAAAAGGATTGGAAATTGACAATGGTGTAGTCTCTGCCTCAAACCTTATGGTAACTTGTGAATCATTGTTTAACTGATAATCAAACTCTATATTTTATTGCAAAAACAAAGTAAAAATAATCATCAGAATTTAAAGAGACAAGAGGAAGACAAAATTTTATCAAAAAAAGAGTAAAAAGCAAATAAATTACTTGAATATTGATTATTAAGCAAGTTAAGAATATTATCTATAGAATACAACTACCTAAACATTTAGATAAACAATAACTTGACGATTAATATTAAACAAATCTTCAAACTTTAAAAATAGAAGTCCATATAGAAAAGGCAATAATTAAGTATTATTAAAAGATAATAATAGCAAAAAATAAAAACACCATAAATCATCAAATTAACAAAAAAAATACAAACATTAAATCCCAAAACCCTTTTTTTTAATACTTAAAAATATATAAAAAGAATGAAAAATTCCAAACTTGGAAAAAAAGAAGAAGATGAAGATGAAGAAGTTGGAAATAAGTACTTAGACTTTGGATATCAGCTTATAAAAGTTTTCCTGAATTAATTTAGATTTAACTATCTGTTAAATGTGATTGGGTATAAAAAATAAAAATATATAAAAATTTTCTTTGGATTTAGCTTGGAAAATTTTAAGAGCTTCTAAGAGTTTTCTTGGTGAAAATAATTGAAGAGATCTTTGGATGGGCTATTAGTTTATGTCGGTGATGACGTGGCAATGATATTTTGCTCTCGCCTCATAAGGTTTATTATGTCATGATATGTTACATCAACCTACCATTAATGACATGCATGAATGCCATCCATGACTTAACATATCATTACTACAAAAACAAACTCTATTCTTTACTACAAAAAAAAAGTGAAAATAATTATCAAAACTTAAAGAGACGAGAGAAGGACAAAATTTTATAAAAAATAAGAGTAAAAAGCAAATAAATGACTCGAATATTGATTGTTAAGCAAGTTAAGAATATTATCTATAGACTACAACTACCTAAACATTCAGATAAAAACAATAACTTGACGATTAATATTGAACAAATCTTCAAACTTTAAAAATGGAAGTCCATATGGAAAAGGCAACAATTAAGTATGATTAAAAGATAACAATAGCAAAAAATAAAAACACCATAAATCATCAAATTAACAAAAAAAAAAAAACTAACATTAAATCCCAAAACCTTGTTTTTAAATACTTAATAATAGATAAACAGAATGAAAAATTCCAAACTTGGAAAGAAGAAGAAGTTGGAAGTAAGTACGTGGAATTTGGATATCAGTTGATAAAAGTTTTCCTGAATTAATTTAGATATAACTATCTGTTAAATGTGATTGGGTGTAAAAAAAATAAAAGTATATAAAAATTTTCTTTGGATTTAGCGTGGAAAATTTTAAGAGCTTCTAAGAGGTTTTTTGGTGAAAATAATTGAGGAGATCTTTGGATGGGCTGTTAGTTTACGTCGGTGATGATGTGGCAATGCTATTTTGCTCTCGCCTCATAAGGTTTTATTATGTCATGTTATGTTATATCAACCTACCATTAATGAAATGCATGAATGCCATCCATGACTTAACATAAACATACATTCATACACCTATTTTATATAAATTATAAACAAAAAAAAGGTCGTAAAAAATGAGTTTACAATGAGAGAACTATGAGATAAACCTCGTAATTCATATATTATGTTAATGTGTTTTATAATGATCTAATTATGATTAAAATATTTTATATTTATATAAATTTTGATACGTTAATAATTTATATTATATAAATTTTGAAGCAATCTTTTGTATTTGTGTCATGTCTTAAGTATTTTTATATCATATTCGTGTAATTATATTTAATATCACTAGATCTACAACAAAGAATGCAGAACTTGGTAATTTAGCTATTCGAGTATTTTATATGTCATTATCAGATTTAAAGTATTATATGTTTATATAAGTTTTTTATACGTTAATAATTTGTGTCATATAAATTTTGACACATTCATACATTCATTTTTGCATTCATGTCAATTTTTATATTTTTCATGTTGCATAATTATACCGTATTTAAAATTCTCAAATTTTATGATTTGGGAATTACAACATTGGCCTTAACATTAATATATGTGTAGTGATAAAATATGTGCTCAGATTCAAATGCAATAATGGCAGTGGAATAAAGTAATTTAAGAAGAAAAATAATCATAAAGACATTGAATTAAAAAAATATGTATACGTAATGTAATGGTCAATTTTTTTCCAACAAGTTGCTTTAAACCAACAATTATAATTTCCATCAACAAAATGATTTAATTCGTGAGAAATAAAAATTTGAGTGCTTGATTAATTAAAAAAGACGCTAATTTTTGAATTATTATTTAGTTTATATATATATATATAAGCCTTCTTATAGTGAAATTTAGACCATTAAAATTTCATGGGAAAAATTATAAGAGAAGAATAATGATAAAATTATGAAAGGTAAGCAAGTTGAATTGAGTTAAGGAGGCAAGTCACCGAATTAGATTAACCATTAAACCCAAGATCATGCAAAGCATCATAATCAGGTGGCAGAAAATTTATGAGCAACCCCTAGAAATATCCGACGAAAGACGTTCCGCTTTTAGATATTTACTAGTGTTATGCACGCGCTACGTTACGATGTTGATAGTATATATACTAATTTATATTAATGTAAGTAATTGCAAATATTTTGAAAAGCAGAACATACATGCCATATCATTTTATCATAAAAGTCTTATCAAAACAAATATTGTCACAAATGAAACACTCAATGTTAATGCTATCATTTCTTTTTAGATGCAACAATTTGGAGCTCAAGTAATTAAAAACTTAAGATATTAGTCTATGTAAAATATATCAGTACTTAATTTTATATTAATCAAGATTAATAGTCTAATCAGATCCATCTCATATTGTAGCATATAAAAACATAAAGTGAAAATTTCACTTATAGTAGTTATTTCTTAAAGTTTCTAAATAGGAATTTGTTTAGAAACAAACATGGAAACCAAACATCCACATAACACTAACCATGTTAATTGCTCACATGCTTTGATATCATTTAGAAACAAATACTCCTACTGAAAAACCTATATAAATTAAATGCATTGTAAATTAAAGGACTTCGGAAGCATGCTTTGAACCCTTATAAAAAGATAATTGCAGTTTGTAAATGAAACTCATTTTGGTTATTTAAAAAGTCTAAACCATTTGCTGTCTACTACCTAAATATAATGTATACTTAACAATATTATGATTTACACATTTTAAAACATCATAATTATTGTTCTTCTGTCATCCATTCTTGAAAATATCTAACACATGTGTAGACACCTTATTTTGTCTGGGCTAAGTTTTAGCAATCTGTAGCATGGACGTAAAAGAGGGCGAAAAAGTATTTTGAGAAAGGTCAACAAGGCCTAGGGATCATATCAAAAGTAAATGCAAATATGTGGTAGCGAATGACATAGTCCAAGGTATCCGGGGACAAAAGATATGAGAAAATTCATAATTTTATTTGAATGTATCAATACATGGTTCTCATGTATTAATACAATGCTCCAACGTGCAAAAAATTTGAAATGTCCCCATTTGTATCAATACAATGATACAACATGTAGATGTATTGATACATGAGCCTCTGTATCGATACAGGGCCTCATGTATCGATACTAGACCATACCAGGACCAAAACGTGCATTATGTAAAGGAATGTATCGATACATACCAACATGTATCGATACAATAGTTCATAGTATCGATACAATGTTCATTGTATCGATACCGGCAAGGATTTTGGACCACATGTATCTATATATTATGCAATGTATCGAAACATGCAGGCCATTTTCACGGTCTGGGCATTTTTTACTCATCCATCAATGATCCAAAACTTGATTTTAACTCATTTCTTTGCATAAGGAAAGATTAAAATACATATCAGATTATGGATTAAGACTTTTGAATTAATCATAATATTTTTAAAGTCTAAATTGGATAAAAAAAGGTCAGTATCACATTATCACTCTACTCCCTAGCTTGTTAACCAATGTCACCATCAGCCACCCTATTTGCTGGAAAATCATTTTAGCATTTAAACCAGCCACCCTATGCCTATCACATTGGCAGCCAGTTGCTCCCTATAGCTACCCTATAGCCACCAAGCTGACACCACTTTGTCCCCCTTGAGAAACGACTAAAAACACCTCTAAATTGGCTCTAAAATGCAGGTATAAATAAACCACTTTTATATCAGCTAAAAAAGGTTAGATTCTAGCTCATTTCAGCTTCCAAAAACACATTCCTACACCAAGAAAACAAAATCCCGTAGCTCTTCACTCACCACCCAAAAACAGCCCCAAAACAGCCCCAAAACATTTACTTTCAACCACTACACATTTTGAAAATCGTCCTTATCCATACCAGAACCAAAACCTCATTGTTTCACTCTTTTTCTTGCTTATTAACAACAAGGAAGGGAAGGAAATTCAAGCTATCTCTGCTACTCCAACTATTTAGCCAAAAGTGAAGTTTTGTTGGTATAACTTCTCATTTTATCACTTTCATTTTCTTTTTTTCAACATCTTCATCATTTTAGTGAGGTTTCCATGTTTCACAACCCTCTTAGGATTATCATGCAATATTATGGCTTTTGGTTGTGGTAGTCGAAGATTTGGATGCCTTAATGCCTCTTTGATGTGCAAAATGCCTTATTTCATCCTTATTATTTTGATAGC
>JBBYHK010257391.1:0-15678 GCA_038382065.1 Adansonia grandidieri | reverse complement strand
AAGTCACGGGAATAAATTGCTGAGATCCATACTGTCAATGAACCAAAAGAGGTATGTATCCTATTGTGCCCCACAAACTGAGCAAAGGCACAAAAAGTAATGAACCACACTGATACAAAAAAGGTTTAGGTGTAAACGAAGGGATCCACCATGTTATATCTTTAGAAGCCAAATTTTTCAATGTTTCCAACCATTGATTTTTTGTTCCCAACTTAGGCCAACTTTTCTTGACAAATTATTAGAAATGAACGAAATGCGAAAAGTAGGGCTTAACTTTATTAGCACCCTCAACCTAAAAGTGACTTCAACCCAAATGTAGAATAATAATGCACTCCAAAAAAATCTGCCTTGTCCTAATTCCAACACATATTGAGCGCTCAGATGATTTTCGCTAGAATGGCAAGAGCTGGATGCATGTTCCTCTTTAATCGATCAAAAAGATCCACAACAGCTACTTCAACATGCCCGAGTATCATCGAAAAAAACACTAATCCATATATAGCAAAGGCAAATGCATCCAGGTCTTCTTATGTATCTGAATGTTTTCTGATGTATTCTTTTGAAAATTGCCATGAGATAACCCTCATATTTCCATTATGCTCTACATATTGAGGTGTTGACTGGGGTCATAGATTGAGAATCTATCCTAATTTCTTCTAGAAACTTGACGGATTATGCTTCTTACAATAGATAGGTCTTGACTCTAAAGGCCTTAATCCAGGCAAAATGCGATCTCCTCTATTGTCGAGTCATATCATGGTGATTAAATGAGAAGCACCTGTATGAAGGATCTCAGAACTCAATTAAAGCATAGACCAATTGTTCATCCATGGGTATTCTAAGTAAAAATAGCAATATATCTATATTTTTTTGTGAATTGAACCTACTTAACATTTAACCAACCATCCTATATATCAGCCAACTCTGACAAATTATTTTGCCGACGATCTAAATGCATGATTTTCGGTAGTTCTGACATAAAATCCTTTTGTATACAGTCCCCCCATTCTTTTTGATTTGATTCTGACTCAATATGAACCTCTTCAAATTTTGCATGTGCTCGTTCACCCATAAAGTCTAATAGAAATTAAACTAAGCTAAAATTCAAATCTAAAGCAAGGATCCCTATATGCAAATAAGAAATGCACCAAAAAGAAAAGAATAAATAATTTAGTATCCACGAAAAGTAACAAGTCCAAATAACGAGAAAATTTAGCATGAAAAGATAATACAATAAAAATATTATCTAAATAAACAAAACAATCAAGTAAAAGAAAAAGAAAGAAAGGTATATTTATCCTTGAGGTCGTTAAGATTCACTGTATGAGGTTTACGTCAAACCTCTAAATTGGTTCTCGAATTGCTCCATAAGCCTAAAATGAACTAACAAGGTACCCTATCCTTACCCATCACAGGTTTATGTCAGAAAGGTTTAATCCGAGTGGGAGTATCTTCCATGCCCATAACGACGCTAACACCTCAGGTAGGCGTAGGAATTTACACTTGGTAGGCTTTTCACAGGCCCAAACAGAGGCTAATACCTCAGAAGGCAGAATTACTTTGCTCCCTCCTAAAATATTAGGTACCTGTGCCCCTTTTAGAGATTCGAAAGAGAAACTACTACATACGTGCTCAGTGTGTACGAAGGGAAAAAAAAACTTTCTTGTAAAATGTCATTAAAATAAAGCCCCTATCCTAAATCCTTAAAGAAACATAAAAGCAGATTAAGGCAAAAACAAAATATTTTTTTTAAATATTGAAAATTATAATTAAATATTTAGTGAAACTGAATCAATCAAAATTTATTTAAGACGTAATAAATTTTAGGCTTGACTCTCTAACTTGTCCCCAGTGGAATCGCCAAGCTGTTGAAACAAGGCTCAGATCCAAATCCTGACCAGCCCGACTAAAAAATGACGAATATACCTATTATCCCTATATATATATCATTATTTTCTTTTATTTTAGGGGGATATATCATTATTATTTTATTATTATTTATTTTTTGTACTTAGGGACTGAGTTATCAGGATGAATCGCTCACTCAACTTAACTCTAAATGGTCGTTACAAATTGACTACTTATTTTGGAGTCGCCACTGATTTATTTATTAGGTGAAATCGGCCACCTATTAGAGTTTATGTTTTGAGGGCTATGAAACCTTTAAACAAAACTCAAGGTCCTAGTTGATACCAAAGATTATGTGAAAAGGTCTGGGCGTCATTTACAATCATGAGTAAGGATCGACTCTCTCTTGATATCCAAAAATCGGTACATTATTAATTATATGTTAATTTAAATTTGATTTTATTTGGTTTTAATATTAAATATTTAATTACAATTCCCATAATATTTTATTAAACATATTTATTATTTTGAGAAAGTCGGGTTTTATTATTTTTGGAAATCATAATATCATTCGCACCCTCCCGGAGGACTAAGAGGACACAAAAGCTTTTTATCATTCTCTTTTGTACCCTATTGGAGAACCTGTGAAATACGAAAGGTTTTATTTTTACAAAAATTGAAAAATCTCAACTTTCATTTTGAAAAAATATCTTGCTATTAAAATAATCCATAGAATCTGCTCACATATTTTAGTAGAAATTTACCTATTAATTTAATTATGAGACATTGTCTTAATTTTAAAAATTTATCTGATTTTATGAAAATTATTAACCCTAAGACCTAAGAGTGGTCCAATATGATGACCCTATTCCTAATGTGTACTTTCGATATGAAAGTATCCCAGTAACCACATAAGACTTGGTTCTAATACGAAATTACAAAAATGCTCATAAGGTATACTTTCGACATGAAAGTATCATGGTTATCCTGAGGACTAGAAAATGATAATAACAATGTGAACCTATCCTAAATATGCACATTTGGCCTAAAATCATGCCAGTGCTCACCTAAAACTCGACTCGAGAAAAATTACCAAAATACCCTTAGGGTATACCTTCAACGTGAAAGTATCTTGGTAACCTAGTGGACATTAATATGATGATGGAATGACAAACCAATCCTAAATATACACCTTTGGCATAGAAGTATCCCGGTTACTATCTAAGACTTGGTTCTTGGTAAAATTACCAAAATACCTGTAGAGTATACCTTTGACGTGAAAGTATCTTGGTACCCTAATGGACACTAATATGATGATGGAATGACAAACAAATCCTAGATATGTACCTTTGGCATAGAAGCATCCTAGTTAATATCTAAGACTTGGTTCTCGGTAAATTTACCAAAATGCCTTTAGGGTATACCTTCGATGTAAAAATATCTCGATACCCTAACGGACACTAGAATAATCATGAAATGATGAATTTACCCTGAATAGGGACATTAAAGTTCTAGAATTGGCTTAAAATGCAAAAACTACAATTAAGCCCTTAAACTTTTTAAAAATTTCATTTCGTATCCTACGGAAAACCAAGAGAGTACGAAAAGCATTGAAAATTTCTATATCCTTACGAAAGACCATAGGAATAATAGAAATCTTTAAAAATGACTAAAATAACCATTTTACCCCTTAAATACTAAAGTTTGCTATTTAATCCGTAAACTTTTTAAAGTTTTTATTTTAATCCCTACATGGCAAAATATCATAAAAATTCATCAAACACATGAAAATAAACATCAAAAACACAAAAAATATATGCAAGAAGATTTGGCCAAACACCTTGGCCTTGAAACAAAAATTTTTAGCTTTCTGCAAACTAATCCTTAAACTTCCTAAATTTGCATTTTGACCCTTACATGACAAAAATTCACAAAACATCACAAAAAATCAATCAACTAAGAATCAACACAAAATTCATAGAAAAAATATACATGAACATTCAGCCAAGCACTTTTGGCTATAAAACACAATTTTTCCATATTTTGAAATTTAATCCCTAAACTTTTTAAAATTACGAAATGACTTCTATAATGTTAAAAACACCTAAAACATATTCCAAAACACAAAAAATCAATTTTCGTACAGCCCATAAACTCTCGATCAAACCAAAATGGCACAAAAAGTTTACATATTTTAGATTTTAATACCTATATTTTCTAGTATTATAAAATAGCCTAAAATAAGAAAACATAAAATTATCACCAAAAAATGAGCATAAAATCATCACCAAATTAGGCTATCGGATTCGGCCAAGGAAGAAAAATAAAACATAAACATGTTTTGATATAAAAATAAAATGATAAGGAACATAAATATTTACCACTGAACTTAAAAATAATAAAATCATAAAAAATAAATATATAGATAATGGGGGAGATGGGAGCAATTTTAACTGAACTAAATTAGCCGACTTTTAAAGATATATTTTGCTAAGAGTTTACACACAGTCATTATAAAAGTTCATGCTACTTTATTAGAAAGTTTTAAAAATAAATACAATTGACTTTTTTCAAAAAGGTGATATCATTTAGTTCAGTAATGATGTATAAATGTATATATCGTCAATATATTAAATATGAATCTTTTTATATACCCAGTGGATTTGACATATAATTTCTAAAATATAACTTTAAGTAATTTTTTTTATATATAAAATTTTACAGATAGAGACCAAGAATCAAATTTTAGCCACCAATACCGTGTCCCATCTAAATTTCCGAAAAAATCTAAATTTGAGACTTTAAATCCACTAGCAATGTCATAAGTTATGGATTATTTGAACTCAAGGTGAATGTTGAATATGAATAATATTCGATACGTATATATCTAATTTTTTTATTTTTTTATATATATTTAAATAATCATATTTTATATTCATGTTCAAATATATGTTGAACTACGTGAAAATTTTACAAAAAAATAAAAAATTACTGTAATATAAGGAAATGATATTTGAGTGAAACTCCATAATGTGACAAAAAAGATCTTTAATTAAATTAAGTCTGTCAATATGAGATGACAATAATATCTTCATTTCTTTTACTTCAGATTTGGAAGTTTGCTGCAATTTTTTAATCAATCGATGAGACAAGTGAATTTCTTGCTATTGTAAAATGATCAACGTAGCTTTCAAGGTATAGTGGGAAACAAAACAATTGTTTTTGTAAGTATCCATCCTCTTTTCTTCAACGAAAGCTTAGAAACCCACCATATAAAGACTTATCAGCTCCAAGTCCCAAACGAAATTAAGAGAGGGAAAGACGAATAGTGGTTGACAATGGCATTTTTGATTACAGTGCTCTATACAGTGACCGTGGCCTGGGGTCTCAAACTGTTGTATGCCATATGGTGGAGACCCAAAATGATAGAGAAGCAGCTACGGAAACAGGGCATCCATGGCTATCCTTACAAGTTGATTTATGGGAACACCAAGGAGATGATCAAGTTAGCTAAGGAAAAAGGGTCGGAAGAATCGGAACCTATGGAGCAACCGCACGACATCTTACCTCGTATCAATCCTTTGCTTCATGATCTCGTCACCACATACAGTATGTTTCCCAATTCCCATGTGCTTTACTGATTTCATCAGTTAGTTTCGGTCTTTTTTTTCTTTTTTTTCCAGTTGATATATACTTTACAAAAAATATCATATGGTTCATTACATTCGAAACCAGGACAGCCTAGAAATTTACGATGGTTGTTTGACTTTTGCAAATAATCTATACAAAACTCTCTTGGGAGTTCAGTCATGGACAACGAAAAGTGACAAAATAGAGCATGTAGCAGTTTGATATTTGATATATTCTAGGTTGATTCACCATAGAAATGAACTTTTTTCTTGTACTACAAGTTCATTACATCGCTCTTGTTTCTGATATGATGTTTGGCCATCTATACTTTTTGTTCATCATGCCTTACTAAAAATAAACAAATAAATAAAATATAACATGCATGGTTAATTACCAAAGATGGGTGGGTCTTCCCTGTACTTTAATATGAACAAAACAATTAAAATGCCATTATCAAAGTTAATGCTGGTGATCTCAGTTGAGACTGTCCACTGTGTCATACATGAACGCTTCATTTTATCAGTGTCCAACATTTCTTTAGCATTTTAAATACATATGGGTATGACGTTTGAATCCTTAAAATTAAAATAGAAAATTCAGAAAAGCTGTGAATGGTCATAAAGGATATCCTATGTATGTGAAAACCATGCAGAGAACTCCTTCGTTGTTTGGTATGGAACAACTCCTCGTGTGGCAATCATGGAGCCAAATTTAATAAAAGAGATTCTGAGCAACAAATCTGGTGATTTCCCTAAGCCAGAAATAAATTCATTCATTGAGCTGTTCGTGACTGGCCTTGCAAGCTATAATGGAGATAAGTGGGCCAAACACAGGAAAATCGTTAATCCTGCCTTCCATATGGAGAAGTTGAAGGTTATCATATATATGTGCATATATATTTTTTTTCTTTTATACTTGCGTTGTTACTTTTTTATCATCTTTAGCTTTATTGTTTGGCATCTTAATTTTCCAGTATTATTGGCGACTTAATTTTTACCCTTTTGGTGTTAGCATATGTTGCCTGCATTTGTTTTTTGTACCGAAGAAATGATTTCTAAGTGGAGCAAGTTAGTGAACTTCATGGGGTCTTGTGAAGTGGATGTGTCGATTGAATTTCAAAACTTAACTGGGGATGTCATATCGAGAGCAGCTTTTGGCAGCGATTTCGAAGAAGGCAGGTTGATATTCCTTCTGCAAAAGGAACAGGGGCGGCTCTTTTTACAATCTCAGATGAGCATCAATTTCCCTTTGTTAAGGTACATTATATTTTTACCCTATGCCATTTGCTTATTCAGTGTGACCCTTCTATTTCACTCTTTAACTTCATCAAATTTGGATATTCACTTGGAAACGCAATCCAGGTCCTAGCTTTTTACTGCACATTAAGATACAACAGTAAGAATAAAAAAGAAACCCCAGAAACTAATATGAGAAATTTCTAAAATGTTTCAGAAATTTATAGGAGTTTATGTTAATTCATTGTAAACATCATTTACGTTGCTATTTTCAATACAAAAATTGCTTCTCAATCAGGTTTCTTCCGACCAAAGTAAACAAAAGAATGAAGCACATCCACAGAGAAGTGGGATCCTTATTGACACGTATAATAGAAAAAAGACAGAAGGTTATAAGATCAGGAGGAGATCAAAATGAAGATTTGCTGGGCTTGCTACTGAAATCTAATCACAATGAAGTGCAAGAAAAGAAGAATTTGGATGCGGGGATGACCATGGAAGATGTGATTGAAGAGTGCAAGTTGTTTTACTTTGCCGGTCAGGAAACAACTGCCAATTTGTTGACATGGACGATGATTGTGTTGAGCATGCATACCGATTGGCAGGCGCGAGCCAGGGAAGAAGTATTGCAAGTTTTTGGGAATAATAAACCAAACTATGATGACTTGAATCGCTTGAAGATAGTAAGTGCAGTTTGAGGTTAGTTTTCTTGCTTATCTTTTGCTGCTTGATTAAGATTGTTTTTCCTTTTTTTTTTCTCCTCTTTTTATGGGGACTAGGTAAACATGATTCTGCTTGAAGTATTGAGGCTATATCCCTCAACATCCCTGATTCGATGCACCTACAAAGAGACAAAGGTGGGAAATTTGAGTCTTCCAGCAGGGGTGCAGCTGTTTATGCCATTGCACCTTGTCCATAGGGATAGAGAACAATGGGGAGAAGATGTAATGGAGTTCAAGCCAAAGAGATTTTCAGAGGGGAAGTTCAAGGCAACAAAGGATAAAGTATCCTACTTCCCTTTTGGATGGGGGCCTAGAATATGCGTTGGACAAAATTTTGCGATGCTTGAATCCAAATTGGTAATGGCCAAAATCTTGCAGAATTTCTCATTTGAGCTATCGCCAACCTATACTCACGCTCCATATGCTGCTGTAACACTTCAACCTCGGTACGGTGCTCAAATCATCTTACATAGACTCTGAGAGGCAGCAGCCACAGCAACAGCCAACTGCTTTTCAATCTCTCCATCTAAAACTGAAATTGCAGTCTCACGTGAAAAAGGAAGGTTCAAGCCTTATTATATTTATGGTTTTACGTTTCCTTGCTACCTCTATGATTTTAAAATTTTTAATAATTCTTTCATAATTTTTTATAACAGATTTTAATACTGAGGTATGCCTGTCGTGGTAAGAGTAAAACTACTTCATATCACATCCCTGTCTACAGTCTTTGATAACCCAGATTAAAATATATATATATATATATATATATATATATATCGTTTTTGATACTTATATGTGAAATGTGTTAACTTTTCAAATGGATTTAAAGAATGTTAAATGTTTCTTTTAAATGTGTAATATATTATCCTATGAAAACTGACAATATTAAATAATTTCGTAAAAAAAAAACCAAAGATGAGTTGCAAGCCGTCTCAGCATATCATTAATTGAACCCAGAACTACAAGGAGTGAATGAATTTGATGGGCTCGAATGGAGTCATCAGTAACAACCCATCTTAATTACCATTTTGCTTGCAATCAAATTTGGATGTTTTAAGTTACTCAAGAATAACTCTCCAAAAAAAAAGTTCTTCAAGAATTCTAATACTAGAAACTTTACATCGCTAAATGTGTCGCATAGAGAAGCAAGCAGTTCATTAAAAAGAAATGCTGAATGCAGCTATTGTAATTTGTGATATATGAAAAAAAAAAAAAAAAGAAAGGTTGTTCTTCAAGAATTCTAATACTAGAAACTTTACATCGCTAAATGTGTTGCGTAGAGAAGCAAGCAGTTCATTAAAAAGAAATGCTGAATGCTGCTATTGTAATTTGTGATATATGAGCGCCAGGGGCGTTTGGAGAGGACAAATGGAAATTTACGATGGACTACAAAAATTAAAACTCACAATCAACTGCCATTGAAGTAGCCTCCAAAGTCCTGCTTTCAACCTAACTATCTTCTCTGTACTCTGGATTTTCTTTCAAAATAACATGGCCCTCTAGAATGGGTGAGAGGGGAATATACCTGTACAAAATGGAATACTCAGAGCAATCAGAATTCAGTTAAATCATGCAACATTGAGGAGGTAACTTACTTTTCAGTAGCTAGTTCTGCTCGATCGCCAGCAGCAAGAAGGACAGGGGTGGAATGGGTTTGGAAACCAGTGATAGTCTTGGGTCGACCAGCCTGGCCTACAACATCAACAGCCTGGCCCACCCGAACAGGGACTGACAGAGGTTTGAGGTTTTCATCAACAGTCATCAACATCCTCGGCTGTTCAAGAAAACAAATATTAATATGAGAACAAGAAAAAACTGCATTTACAAACACATACAAGTATACTGAAACGAACCTGCATTGCCAAAACAAGGAAGTAGAGAACAAAATGGTATTTCCCCAGTATAATAGCTTTCATATCAAGACATGCATGCAGCATTATAACCAAACCAGCGAGTGCATTCCTAGCAGCAATAAAAGAAAAACTTTTATGAGGTGAACCAAAGTGAAGCGCCTACTAGCAGTTTATAAAGACAGCAACTCCCACAAGTCAAAACTTAATATATCACTTTGTTAATCTTATTTTTAATTTTGGTGAATATTTATGTGGAAGAACCACTTACGGTGATAGCAAAAAGCGATCAGAATGATAGGGATTAAGTGTCAATAGACCCTTCCCCAAATGTACTAAACCTTGAGCAATTCGCACCTGCAAAAGCAATCAAGCCTTAGTTTCTATAACAAAGCACACAGTATCGTGTAAGAAACTACAAAGAAAAGTAGAAAAAGACATACACAGAATAAAAGGCTAGCATCTTTGTAGTAATAACTTGAAAGATTGCGAAGCATGCCAGCTATACGAGCACTATTGGTTCCAGCACCTATCAAACCCAAGGAGATAACTGCAGCCTGTAAAATCCATACAAACGCTTGAGTGCAAGCTGATGGAAAAACAACAATAAGATAGAGTTCCTCTAACCATCTTACCATTGCAACTTCTGAATCTGCATCATGACTAAGCCTGCTTAAAGTGTCCATCACATTAACCTGTAGAACATATGTGCAACCAATTAAATGGTGAGAAAGAGACATCAAAAAAAAAAAAATTCAATGCTCTCTCTGCAGCTTCCTGAACATCTTGACCTTAAATCCTGGGTTTAAAGAGCAGGGTCAGGAAATTGTGAAAAAAGTCAATTTAATCATGCTCTACTTCTGAGTTTGACTTCAAGTCATATTGACCAAACATAATACTGTAGCTCATTTACCACAATGAAAAAGTGGTGCCCTTATGTCCTCAACCTAAAAATCCATCCCTCAAAATGCCCAAACTAGGTTGTTCAGCCAGGCGTAATGAGATTAATTTACCTTTGGGTTTGACATACACAGAAGACCAAGAGCCAAAGGAACTGCCCGCCGGATATTCTGCTCGCCATACTGCAAAAGATGCTCTAGTGAACGAATTGACATCTCAAGACCCAATTCTTCAGCCATTGCTACCATGGCAATTCCGAGCACAGCCGGCCCCTGGTGGGTTTCACCCTTTCCAAGATGTTGAGCACAATGACCAAGAAGGCTTTGGACCTACACATAAGATGGTTTAGCCAAAATTATCCACTAATCTAGTTTTGAATAGCGTTTTAATGGATTTAAGAGATTACCTTTATAACATTCCCAGTTCCAGCAAAGGCACAAGAAAGCAGTGTCATATCACAATATTTTCTTATTTTTCCATTAAATGTTTTCGAGACCTCGCCGGTGGCCTCCACACTTTCCTGTTCAGTAAGTGTTTGCTGAACAGTCAGGATGAAATTTCCCAAATTTACATCTAGCAAACTACTTTTTTCCCAAAAGGAAAAAAAATATGTAATTCACTTAAGAGAAATAAATATATCCAGAACCCAGGACAAGTTCTTCACCTGTTTCCCAAGGTATAAAAGACCAAGACCAAGGGGTAGAAGCCGAGTGAGAGGCTCCCCCAATTCTGACTCACTTCGGTCCATTAAAGCATATATAATAGCCTGTGCAACCTCCTCATTGCAGGAACCCACGTATATCAAACCCAATGAAATTGCAGTAAATGCAATCACATCAAGGGGTGCTTTTGCATTATTAAGTATGGGAGTCAGGCTGTTAAATATCTGTCAATAACACTGGTAAGCTTTCCTTAGAACTAAATATACCCCATCCACATTTTCAGAACAACAAACAGAAAAAAAAAAAAAAAAAAAACACACACTCGACAGAATTGTTAGATGAAGTGCATCCAATCATAAAATAGCAAAGATAGATGCATAGATAGATAGATGATATACCTGCTCGTTTTGAGCACCTGCATATGCAATTCCCAAACCCATAATTGCACCAATTCGGATTGAAGAATCTTCTTTACCTATGTATTCACTCAGAAGTGCCAGTGCCTGAGAAATGAAAATAAGACAGATATAGCAAACATTCTACTCTGTTCCCAAAAAAAGAGATGAAGAGGAGAAAGAAACTCACAGGATCACAGTCATTCTTAACACCACAGTTGACGACCCCAACTCCTAATAGTGCTCCAGCAATCACATAGTTGTCGTTGCTATGGAAATACTTGTCAATCTGAGCAAGCCCAGAGTCAACATCCCACAATAGAATCATTCCCTGTTATGAGGAAAGTGATCAGAATCTTGTATTTAATCTAAATTCCTAACAGGAAATTGAGCAACAGTGCATGCATGTCCAATGGAATCAAAATTTGTTATAAGTAAACATACCAAACTGGCTGCGGCACTGGTCTTCCCATGTTCTTTGTTTTTGAAAAGCCAATTTCCAGATGAGCCACCACTTGAAGAGTCTGCTGGGACCGTCATTAACTTATCCTGCAAGGGAAAAATATTAACTGATATAAAACAACCATGCTCCCATCCTTTCATATTTTTAAGTTTGCAAATCATACCTGGCCAAAGCCTGCATTAACAAATGCATTGACAAATGTAGCAGCTAAGTTCTGTCTAGCTGAATCAACATTTGCACCAGCACTAGCACGACCATCAAGCAAGTGAGCCTAACAAAATCAAGCATGTAAGTCATCAATTTGATGAAGCAAAAAATAAATAAGGTGTCACTGTAACTGAACATGCAAGTAGGCACTTCAAACCCCTCAACAGGAAAGGGAAACAAAAAGATGAGACGCAAAAAAGAAGGAACAGGGGAAGAAGAGAGGCTACCAGCCACAGCACTATACAGCATCAGATCTTATCTACTATCACAAAATGTTTAGCAAGTGTTGAAGTCCAAACCTTATAGATGTCTTCTGGAGATTTAGGCTCCATAACCTCGATATCACGAGCAAGGGTGAGATAACTTTCACTTAGTTTAGCATTGTTGATGATATCCTGTAAACCCTCTCTGTCATCATCGTCCGCAGCCATCTCATCATCAAGCTCAAAAGCAATCCCCTGAAAATAAATAAATAAATAAAACAAATTAATACCATAGAAAATGTCATGCACATTAACACTCATACATCCATAAAAAAATCTAGAGAAATTTAAATTCATCGATACCCAATTTTTTACCATAAGAAAATGAAAATTCAATCATCCATAGAAGAAAATATAAACTGAATTTGTACTTAGCAACAATTAGTTGAAATGCTTTCCAACCAAAAGAATCAAGCCAAAGAAAACCAAGTACTTACATGTCGAGCAAGAATGTAGCAAAATTGCTTCTTCCTCTGCAGATCATCACAAGAAGTAAACACCTGACTCACATGCTGCACGAGAACATTCTGAATTGTTAGGAATAACTAAATTCGCAAATGAAACTCATACTGACATCCTGAAAATGGAGTTTCTCAACAATGCCACATGACATGGAAGGATAGGAACATAATACAAAACAAACCTGCAGGTTGTCAAGGAAAAGTGCAATCTGAAGTGCATTTACAAATTCCTCAAACTTAAGATATATTGTATATGCAATATCCAAAACTAACAAGTCATCTGGTCCAGGAAGATATCTGCAAAAGATTGTCATTTGTCAGTATGAAATGTCAATAAAGGGAGGAAAAGAGGAACAACGACATTTATGGATAACACTACATCGGTGATCCAGTTGAAAAATTTTAGTTCAACACTCAAAAACTTAATAAATTTCACATACAATTGATTGGAAAATACTCAATCAGAATTCACCGAAGAAGATATACATTAGGAGAACTACAAACACCACTTTCTGTAAATTTTCTGAGATAAACAAAAACAAGTTGTTCAGAAGCTTTAATTTCCAGTTACCTAGCAGCACTGGTGAGGTATAGACAAGTTCTCTTGAAATTTGTACTATCAACATGCTCAACTAAAAGATCAAGATCTTCAACCTGCAGTTGGATGTAAATCATATGTTTCAAGCTCAATACAAAGGGAACTCAAACAAAAACCTGAAGGAAAAAATAATGTTTTGTGGTACCTCCATCAAGAGATCAACAGCTTCAGGTTCAGCATTGTGCTGCACATAAAGTACAAACATATTTGAAACAAGAAACAAGAAACATTCTGAAAAGAAAATGTTTTTTTCTGCAATAGATCAATTGTTTGTTGCATATGACAGGTTAGCTAAACCTTCATGTGAAAAGCAACTATTTGTTGCACAAGCTCCGTTAGATCTTCCATTGGGGCCTCTTCACTCTGTATTAGTGTCAAAGCAAGCAAATACATTTAGAATCCATATTAATGTCTCACAATTCATGAAAACCCTATACAAGAGCTATGTTACCCAAACTCTTCATTTTCCCTAAAGTATCCAAGTCTGAGTCCGATACGTATTCGGGCATTAGCATGGGGCATAAACCTCCAATATGACAAAGCTTACAAAAAAATTGAGCATGCCTAAGTCAAATACATTCCTATATCCAACACAAAATCCCAAGTCCATGCAACATAGTTAGAGAGAATTGTTTGCATAACTCATAAAAACTACTAGACATTTGAAGACTCCTTAGATTTCTAACCTGTTGCTTCATATACTCTTGTGCAATTTCTCCTGCCAAGTTCCTGACAACAAATAAATTAACAAGTTAGATAAAAAATTTTCGGCTAGATTCTTCAGCAGCATGAGGAGGAAAAATTCACATAGGTAATCCTTAGGTAAACAATTCTAAGATATGAAAGTTGGAGCACTCTGACAGCAGTGGCAACCAATATACCAACAGATAAAACGTAAACTGTGATCATGATCCAAAAACAAGTTCAACCAGATATAGCTCATGAAGTCTAATACAAAATTTCCAGTAAAAGAGAAGAGTAAAATAGTATGTTATCAAATGAAAATAAATGCTCACCTCACATACTCATGGCCCCATGAACCAATGTCGCCTTCTGAACCCAACAATCTGTACTTTAAACTCTCCTGTAGTATTGTCAAATAAAAAAATGATTGATTATTTAGTGCATCAAACAATTGAGGAATAAGAAAGATAAAGCAAAAATTATGTAA
This sequence comes from Adansonia grandidieri, assembly GCA_038382065.1. Lineage (NCBI taxonomy): Eukaryota > Viridiplantae > Streptophyta > Magnoliopsida > Malvales > Malvaceae > Adansonia > Adansonia grandidieri. The sequence goes on along the minus strand of JBBYHK010257391.1, from coordinate 1,273 downwards.
TTCTCCAACTATAACATTCAGGAAAAAGAACTGAGGGCTACCCGCTCGCCCTCTGCAGACATGGTCAGTGCCAAAACAGACAGGACATCAGCTAGGTATTTCTGCAAACAAGTGAAAGTAATTTAATGATGCCAGTCATATGGAGAAAAAAGAAATAACTAGGAAAGAAAATACATCAAGAAAATTCTTAAACCAAAGGAAATTCTAAATTTCTGAGAAAATGGCTAAATTGTATCCTGAAAGAATAAAGGAATTTATAAACTTAGTTAATATACAAACAAACCTACTAAAAACAAATAATCTAAAGACCCTAAATTTTACGTAAGAGTATTATTCTGCCAACAATATTTTAACTAAGAACAAAGTCCCGATATTAAATAACACCTCCATCTAAATCATCCTTCCCTGCATTGCTTAGACAAATACATTACCCTTATAAACGATGTTATGGAAGATCATCCGAGGAAAACAAGCTATACCTTAAAACCCGATTCTGGCACTGTCTCGTAAAAAGCTTTTAGGGTTCCATAATGAGGACGGAGAAACTTCAACGGCTTTGGAACAGAAGTCATGGAGCTTGTCGAGGTGCGGATTTCTTGCCTAAAAAGGATATCAAATCAAACTGTAAAAAATGATTATTTATTCAGGCATTGCAACTGCTCCCATTAACAGTAAAATCCACAAGAACACCACAGTTTGATACTTGACAGCGGCAACTTCACATAGGACCTGACCATCACCTTGATAAGATGTTAATAAAACATAAAAACATAAAATCAACACTCTTTTGAACCATAAAATAAGCTTCGTTTCCCTCTATTTTTAACTCAAATTCGTAAAATAAAAAAATCGATTACCTCATGCTCTCAAGAGCAACTCTCTGGACTCCAGGATCAGGATCCTGAATTCTTTCTACGTATAACTCCAACTGCTGCTTCAAAGCCAAGTCCTCTTCCGACTAGGTATGCCAAAAAAATCGCACCTATGTTAAAAAAAAAAAATCGACAGAGATAACTAAACCCTAATCTCCGCAGAGCGACTCACCAGATCCTCCTCCTTCTTCTCATCTTTCTTCTTCGGATCTTTGGGCGGAGGCTTCGTCTGGGAGGCTCCGGCGCCGCTTTTCAGATCCGACATTTCGATTAGGGCACTCGATTCTCTGGCTTTACTTGGGTACTTTCGTCGGAGGGGTTTGAAGAAATAACAGAAAAGAGGAGGGAACGTTGCAACTATTATAGGATACTTTTAAATGAATTTTTCCCAAGCAATCGAC